>CAUYLG010076827.1:0-185718 GCA_963573385.1 Cacajao melanocephalus
GGGACAGTGGGGGGTGGGGAGTTGGGGAGAGATAGTATGGGGAGAAATGCCAGATATAGGTGATGGGGAGGAAGGCAGCAAATCACACTGCCATGTGTGTACCTATGCAACAATCTTGCATGTTCTTCACATGTACCCCAACACCTAAAATGCAATAAATTAAAAAAAAAAAAAGAACTTCTAATTGACTCCAACATTTAACACACAAAGGGTCCCATTTAGCAAAGAGATTGACTTTCCTGGGATGCTAAATAGTCTCGTCATAGTCAATGACCCACAGTGAATCACCTGACCAAGGGAGGGACACAGCCTGGACCATGCAGCTTTGAACAGTGGCACTCATCTGTCTCTATCACATATGAGGCTGCTGGTGGTGCAAAATGGGAATGGATTAGACTGAGAGGCCTGAAAGCCAGAGGCCTTCCTACTTGCTTTACAGGACCATCAGAAGGTGGCTGCAGGGAGCGCTGCTGGGCAGGTCCAACCGCTCTTCTCAGGAGACAAGGGCCTGTTGGCGAGCAGCCACCACAGGTTTTAAATGAAAATGGCCCTCAGAAGTGATATGTGGGGCAGCACAAGTAGTCTCAAGAGCCCAGGAGAATGATGGGTTTCACAGGAGTTCCCCTCATCCTGGGCAGGCTAAGAAGTGCTGGTTAATATGAGCACTCACCAAGAGCTTGAAAACCCACTTGGCTAACAAGGATGGAAGGTGGAGGATAGGGCTGCAAATGCCCCCTGGGCCTCTGCACAGCATCTTTACTTCAGTTCCACTACATCAGAATCTCACACACACACACACACACACAAACACACACACCCCACAGCATTCTCCCAACATGTACACGCACACACATACCCCCCCCCACACACACACCGTCTTGGAACATCAACAGGGGACCAACATTTCTTCTTGGTTTCAACTTCATTGTCTTCAGATCTTAGAAATCTTCCTTCTGAAACAATGAGGCAGGCTTTAAAGATTTGCAAACCATTTTTTTTTTTTAAATCCAGAAAGCTTATACCAAAGGAAAGAATGCTTTCCAAAGGTGAGTGCAAAGGAAATTTTTTTCAAGCAGCTCGCTGTGTACATCAGAGTTCCTACAGTTGGGAGATTTATCTGTAGTTTGCAACAAGAACCACAAAGCCATCTTTAAGTGAGTTAATGGGACCACGTTCTCCATCCTCCTTCAACCAGCTGTGAGGGCAGGCGCAGCTGGGAGGGAAAAGCTGCCAAGGAGTGGCACTGCCCTCCTCTGCTGAGGCCTGCCAGGCCTCCACTGTCCTGAGGGTGAGGTCCACTCAGCATCTATGGCCTCACCCTCACTTTTGGTCTCATTCCACACCTCCCACCAACCACACCTTCTGGCCCACCCAAAGCAAGAAAGCCCTTAGAGAAATGAAAATGTTTCTTCTCATTAAAAAAGACTTCTAATTAGTGAAGCAACTCTAAATGACCATGGAACTCCTTGTTTCAGACATCGAGGTTCTTCAAGACCTGTTTACTGTCATTCACAACAAGGTAGGAAGTGCCCCATTAAGACAGATGAGGGCCGGCAATCCTGGTTTTAGAGTTAATTAACATATTCATCGTTAAGAAGGGAATGGGTCTCAGTGATTTGGGAAGCTGAGGCAGGATGATCACCTGAGGCTAGGATTTCAAGACCAGCCTGGACAACATAGTGAGACCCCATCTCTACAAAAAATAATTTAAAAATTAGCTGGGTGCGGTGGTGTGTGCCTACAGTCCCCGCTACTCGAGAGGCTGAGGTGGGAGGATAGTTTGAGCCCAGGAGGTCATAGCTACAGTGAGTTATGATAGTGCCACTGTACTCCAGCCTGGGCAACAGAGCAAAACCCTGTCTCTAAAACCATAAAGCGGGGGAAGGGTATATGAGGGTGTAAAAGGATTTGGGGGGATTACCATGAGCTCAGCTTCAGCAGACAGCCTGTTTGAGTGGTCTGACCAGAGGTTTTACACTCAGCTGGCACTCACAGATCTCTGCTGGATGAAAACTGAAGTGGTTTCCATGACTGAGCCCCCTTTTCACTTCATTCCCTTCAGGACACCTGCCTGGGGGCATAGCTGTGGATTCTCACACCCTAGGGGACCACAGGACAATCTGGAGCTCACTGACCACATAGGACTTCCTGAGTAACGGTGTGAGCTGGCCAGTGACACGTCCCCTTGGATCTCATATCCTGATAAGAGAGTGAAATGAGGCCAGAACAAAGAAAAAAGAAAGTCACCCAATGCAGGATTTAGGCTCAACCCATAAGGAAATCCCATCTCCCGGGCAAATCTAAGGAATGAACATTTCTCACAAAATTAAGCTGCTGTTTTCTACAATGAGTAGTCATTACCTCCAGGACAATGTTGGTACAAAGCTCTGCTACCCGGCCCTTCTACCACCCAGACAGTTCACTGTTCTGCAATCACACCATGACTCTGAGGCCCACATGTTTTCATTCTACCCACACCACAGCAGCCCCCTGACCTACTCCGCCTAAGGAAATTCCTGCCTATTCTCCAAGGTTCAATTCCAATACTCCCTTCCCTGCGAGGCAGTCCCTAAGATCCCACGATATTTGCACGGCCATAAGGAATTAGTAGCCAAGACGTTTTTCCCTGGGCTCCCACAGCTGCACCCCACTAATTGTTCAACTCCTGCCTTCTGTTTTGGACTGTCAGGCCCCTGATGGCAGGGCCTGTGCTTCATCCTGTCAGGGCCCTGAGGCTACCAAGGGACCAGACAGGGCTCTGGGAGGTGTGCACCGGGGGATGGACACTTGCAGGGAAGGACATGGCTGCTCCACCTTGGCAGAGTAAGGTTTCAGGATTTTCAAACTAGACTGGCATGTGCACTCTGATTTGCCCTTCCCCTCCTGGGGAGGCAGAAAAAGCATTATTCATGGTCCACTCCCAAGGACATGAGTGTTGGAAAATGTGAAATGAGAGGGAGCCTGATGCTGCCCGGAGGCCTAAATTAGCCCCACAGAGAGTTGGGTTCTAGTCTTAGCTTTCCTGCAGAGTATTCTGGAGGACTGTGAGCATCTGTGGGCCTGGGCTGCAAGGAATTATCTACATTATCTCTGATCTAGTTGCAATCGTCTGCACCTCCCTTAGGCCATGGGTTCCTAAATGGTGAAGCCTGAACTAGCATCAAGGTTGTCAGATGCTTAGTGGCTTGTGAAAGATCTTGGGGCCATTTCATTCTTGGGTGAATTTGTTTGTCAAATCCCCGTAATACTGGAATAATGGCTGGTCCTCAACTCATCATGAGAAGCTGTTTTTATAAGTGAAACCTACATTGCCAGCATGGCTTGGGGTAGGTCCATGCGGCTAACTCCAGGCATGGACATATTCGTGTCTTTCAGCAAATATGGCAACAAGATGATGATACCCAACAGGTCTCTAATAAAGGAATGCAGGAAAAGCACATACAGAAGAATAGAAGTGAGTGAGAACAAGCAGGTGCTGATGGGTTCTGTGCTGACGGTGCCACTGTTAAAACAAAAACAAAATATTTTGGTTCATCAAGGCGCGCTGGAGAAAGCTGAGCTGCTTCCGCTCAGGCTCTGTCATAGCTCTGCTGACTGTGACGTGGAAACAACGGGAGCCCCATCAATGGTTGGACAGATCGCAGTTTCTCAGATTGCATCAAAGTCTCACAAAGCCTTGTCTGAATGCTGTCCTGAGTGTTTCATTTAGCAACATTTGGTGTATCTCAAGGCTGAAGCTGTGGCAATAAGATTAATAGAAGGAGGAGTTGCTGAACACATTTCTCCGTCCATACAGAAGGAGCAACAACACAGAAAGTTAAAACATGGCCAGTGATTCGCAGCTGGCTTGCTTGGGGTAGTAGGCAAAGGCTTTCTTCAAAAGCTAAATATAGTCTTCCTTGTAGGAAACCCAACAGTCTATGTAGTCACGAGTTTAAAAGAATCTCCCTGGGCTACTGTCAGGACTTGCAGGCAGGGTAAGTAGCATGTGCCTGCCAGGCCCAGTGAGCCTCCAGTCTATAAGAAGTCGGCAATGCTGCCACGGAATGGGGAGGGGCCACGGAGTAGTGGAGACAGCACCAGCCAACTTTAACTTTAGAACTACTGACTACCAGCATATATGTGGGAGGGGCATGATGGTGATCAAGACACATCCCTGCCCTCAGAGAGCTGATATCTAACACAGGAGTCCCCAAGCCCTGGGCTGTGGACCAGCACCTATCCGTGTCCTGTTAGGAACAGCTGCACAGCAGGCGGTAAGCAGTGGGTGAGTGAGCATGACCACCTGAGCTCTACCTCCTGTCAGATCAGTGGCGGCATTAGATTCTCACAGGAAAGAGAACCCTACTGTGAACTGCGCAGGCAAGGAATCTAGGTTGTGTGCTCCTTATGAGAATATGATGCCTGTTTTATCCTGAAGCCATCCTTACCCACTCTGTCCATGGAAAAATTGTCCTCCACAAAACTGGTCCCTCTGTGCTAAAATGGTTGGGGACTACTGCTGTAACAGAGGAAGTAAAACAAGTATGTCAGCCAGGTGCAGTGGCTCATGCCTGTAATCCCAGCACTTTGGGAGGCCAAGGTGGGCGGATCACGAGGTCAGAAGTTCAAGACCACCCTGGCCAACATGGTGAAACCTCATCTCTATTAAAAAATACAATTAACTGGGCATGATGGTGCATGACTGCAATTCTAGCTACTCAGGAGGCTGAGGCAGGAGAATTGCTTGAACTGGGACCCGGGAGGTAGAAGTTGCAGTGAGCTGAGATCGCACCACTGCATTCCAGCCTGGGCTACAGAGCGAGTCTCTGTCTCAAAAAACAAAACAAACCAAAACAAATATGTCACTGCTGAACACAGAGGACTAATATAACATTCACCAATGAGGAGAAAACAGCAAAGTGAGATTGACATTCAGAGGAGGTAGCGAGCACAGGCGACTGGGAAAGAAGGGTGGCTTTGTGTGTATGCGGTTGCATTGGAGATGGGCAAGGAAAGATGGGCATGAGCTAAAAAGTAGAGATGGGGAGACACGTGGGATGAGCTAAGGGATGGGTACGTGGAGGTGTTCAAGAAATGAGAATATTCCAAATGGCTCGAGCAGAGACTATGCATGCAGGCAAACAAAAGAAATAACGTTGGAAATATGATGGGACCAAACGGGTGGTAAGCCACAGTCAGGCCCCTGGGTTCCAGTGTGGCAGTGGGGAAGCACTGTGCCCTCTTTAGCAGCCAGGCGTCAAGGCTGCCGTCAAAGGGGCTGGCTGGACAGTAAGTTCAGTGTGAACTGAGATAAGGAGGCAGGCACAGGAAACCAGTTACTAGCAGTCATTGAGCGCCTCTTCAGACCCCCAAGCCACTTGTGTAAAGAGCCACACTCTGTGGCTTGAGCAGAAAGCAGAGCAGGCCATCTGCCAATTTGTGAACCGGAACTGCTCTTCATGACGCATGCAACTCACATGGCACGCCCTCCACGCTGTCACTTAGCAGAGGAATTTTGCCAGCAGCTCACTCCGCTTTTCCTCTAAGCATGAAGTCAAGAAGAAACATGGGGATTTTCTAATATTTCACTACCTGGGACTATTAAAAAATGGCAATTTCATGGTTCGAAAAATATTTTCTATTTACTTTATAGCTTATTGGGTCAGACTGTAACTTGGACCAACTTTTACAACTATTCATGGTACTGCCACAATTTTGGTCATTTCTCCACCTTTAATGACAAAACGTAGCATTTCCGTAACAAAGTACATTATTTTAATCTATTCTGGAAAAACCTGATAGTTTGAGACTGGTGGCAGTGTTTTATGTTAATAATTTCGATAACTGTAATAATGACAGCGCAGACAGCACATACACGTGTACACAGGCATGCCACATGTGTTACCTCATTTATGCCTCACAACAACTCCTCCATTTACAGAGGAGGAAACTATTTAGTGGAATTCCATAACAGACAACTACCAAAGGCCAGAGTTCAGTGCATCCCCAGTGCAAAGAAGCTCAAATTTTCAGATGTTCCTTTTATACTTCCTATTTGTATTTTCCTTTTTTGGTCCTTTTATAAAATCATCACACTTGTAGGTTCACAATCCAAGGCACAGTAGAAGCTTAATTATTACCACTTAATATATGACTTGAGTTCTAGGATTTATGCATTATTTCCACTTTTTTTGGACATCAGTGAACTACCTTGAACGGATCCAACCATTGTTGAAACGGTAAATCTAGCCTATACATATATTAACACATGAATGAGACAAAATACAGGTGCAGAGGATTACTCTCTTTTAATTAAATGTTAGCTGAAAAGTGACCGAGACAGTCCTTGTAGCATATGAGCAATATACTCCATCATTACTCTCAACTGAATGTTTATATTCCCCCCAAATTCACATTAAAATCCTAACCCCCAAGGTGATGGTATTAGGAGGTGGGGCCTTTGGGAAGTGATCAGGTCAGGAGGGCAGGGCCCTCATGAAGGGATTAGTGCCCTTATAAAAGAGGCCCTGGAGAGCTCCCTTGCCCTTGTGACATGTGAAGATGCAGCAAGAAGACAGACAACCACCTTTGAGCCAAGAGGTAGGCCCTCACCAACACCAGATCTGTTGGTGCCTTGACCTTGGCCTTCCCGGCCTCCAGAACTGTGAGGATTACGTTCCTGTTGTCCCAGTCTATAGTGCTTTATTACAGCAGTCAGCATGGACTAAGACGATCATCATGAGAAGTAAGCTGACCAGCACCGGCATCTCACCCCATCTCCACCCCCACAGGAAAGAGAACCCAGCATTATGTTTCTAAAGCTCACTAAAGGGAGGAGGTGACACAGGAAGAAGGAAGAGGGAGGGAGGAGCTCAGAGAGGGAGAAGAAACAGCTGGATCAAGGGCAGTTTAGGAGGCACAAGCCAGGAAGGCAGCAGAGGTTGGAGGATCCTAAGAGAAGGGGAAGCCAGGAACCCAGGCCTGCACAGCATTTTCCAAGGGTGTCAGGGCCTCTATGGGAGAGCTGGGATACAGGGTAGACTGAATACCAAGAGCTGGAGTTTCTGGAGCCTTAATGAAAAGTCCCTGTGTTCAGCTTTGCACAGAAGCAGAGGCGCTGTCTGCCTTTAAGAGACTCTCAGGCCAAGAAGGCAGGTTGACAGTGCCTTTGCCCAAATGTTTCCAAGGCCTTCCTCAAATCTGGTCTGTGTGTGGGTGGAGGGAGGAAGAGGTAGTGGGAAGTAGATGAAATTAAATTTAGACAAATAGAAGGTGGCAACATTTCTCACACCCAGAGTTGTGGGATAAAATGTATACCTCTTATAAATCTGTTACTAAGAATACAATGGTATAGCTGCAAAAATCACAATTGATCTTATATTTCATATTTCCTCTAAAATTATCAAGCTGTCAGCAGACCCACTAGTTAGCCCACAGAGACCACTAGGGACACACAAACCTTATTTTCTAAAATAATGTACTGGATACTAAGCAACACGTGGGCCGGGGCTTTTCAGCACCCAGTGGATAGCAAGCAGACGGTAAGAAGGCACTGAACAGGCCCACTGTGTTTGGTTCCAGGTATTAAGTTGGTGAAAATCTCCCATCCCTGGGGCTACCAGAGGTTCATCATTCTTGGGAATGGAACCTATCCCTCCACAAGGCTTGAAAGCTGTGTTTGCTTTGGACAAATGTCTGAATTTTACTTAATGAGGATTAAAAAGGATAATTTGTTTCTATGAAAAGTTTTGCCTATGGAAGTTTTTGGGCTTGAAAATTTCAGACCTAGTTTCACTTTGAAGCAGAAGGATCCCATAACATTGAAAAACCGATATCCATAAAACCAAAGCAGTGCCTGTGGGAGTTCTGCCAAAGTCCCTTCAGATAAAATTTGCTGGTGTCCCCAAGGGTGAACACAGTGACATCCCAGGGGGTACAGGGAAGACAGGTCCCCCCCCAAGACCCTGTCCAGAAGCCCTCCAGCCTGGGCCTCCTGCCTCATTCTCTTAGCCCTAAATGTCTGAGGACATGTCAGAAAATAAAAGGGAAAGGAAAAACAAAAATTTTAGTTAGCTCTAAAACCCAAATAATCAGAATCTTTGGATGAGTTTCATTTTGCTGCCTTATTTCATTTTTAGGAGACATGAGATGAGTGTTTTTACAAAAATAAAACAAAAACTCCCTAAATATGACTTAGGGACAGTTCCCATCTAGCCCAGAGCTCTTATACCTTTTAAAGTTTTACAGTAAGAACTGATCTACACTAATCCATTAAATCAGTGAATTGACTTTCTACCAAATTCTGGAAACATGGATTCCAGCCCATTAGAAAAGCATTTTAATTATCCAAGAAAAATTAAAGCTATATTGTATATATTTTAAACAGGGCAAAAAGTACGCATATCACTTATAGAAGGTTAAGAAGAATAGAAAGTAAAAGTTTAAAAAGTTTACTTTTTTTAAATATTGAAGAAAAATGTTACTAGAAATCTGGTTGAGTATAGATAGTTTGCTAAAGGAACACTTTGAAATACTTCGCTTTCTGGTATCCTAGTTAAAAAGCACAAAACAATTTCTAACGGTGAGAAAAATACTATAAGGTGTTTTTTTTTTTCCTTGCTGTTGCTCATTTGCTTACTCTGAATGAAACATTTAAAAAAGATACACATCATTGGCTTTCAAAGTCCTAGCTTTTGGGATACCTTTTATAAGCTACACTAAAATTTCAATTTGGTTGGGGAGAAATGTCAAGAACAGCAGTATAATAAAACAGAAGTCAGAGAGAGGCTTGACAAAGTTAAAACATTGCCAATATAAATTTGAAAATGGCAGGAGAACACATGTGTAAGTATGCTGCTGTATTTTGTATCTGGCAAGCCACCCATCTATTTCCTACCTATGTTACTGCTCCCAAGATCTATTTTAATATTTACTGTATGTGTTAATAAAAATGAGAAATGAAAAGCATCAGAAGTCAACCACATGCCACGAGCAGCCCATTAAAGCACAAATAACTTACTAATAAAAAGTTCTTATAAGAATACAGAGAATTCCAATTAGCCTTTTTATTTACTAACATTGTCTTAGAGTCAACATACAGTTAACCGCTTCCTGCTTTTAATTTACTTCATCCTAATGACTATTTCTCTGCATCACTACTGTTCGTTTAGGGATGAAGATGGGGATAATGAAAAACAAAAGTCCTGCTAGCACTAACATTGTCAAGCCTTGATATCAGCACTTAAAAACAACTGTTTGTGAGAGAGAACCTGGTATCTGGCTTCTGACGATTCAGTACAATCTTCCATTCTGCACCCGGATGAAGTCACTGTTGTGTGTGAGTGCTTGGTCCCAATAAGAGCCCAGCACAGAAGCGCCAGAGCATCTTTCCTATTCACATTCATATGGACATAACAGGACGCCTGAGCTCCATGCTCCCCATGCCTCCAGGCTGTGCAGAGGCAATGTGCAGTGGCAGCCCTGAGGGAGAGGTGATTTACGGTGGCTCAGGCAGACACCACTAATACCGGCTTTTCATGTGTTTGACCAACAGCCTTTGCAGAGATGCGCACACAAGGCCCTAACTCTCCAGGGGCTGCTAGGGGCAGAGCCCAGTAATCCCGGTGACTTAGTGGATCCTGTGCCTCCCAAGACTGGTGCCCACGGTGAGGGCACACTTGTCACAGGCTGGCAGGCCATTTGTCTGCTGCAGGTCACCAAATCCCACAGATCCTTCTGGACCCTTTGCAGCAGGCTTTTCATACCTTGAATCTTATTTAATGTTCACATGAAAAAGCAACTGCTGCTTGCTGCGCTCATAAGTCTTGTTGGAAATTAACACCTTGCGTGAATAAAAACATCAAATAAAGTATTTATCTGAGGTCGTTTGGGAAAACTAGTCCCGTGGATAAGGGTTTTACAACAATAGGCGCTGTAGTGACAGAGGAGTGCTCGCCAAAACGACGGAGCTGCCGGTGCACAGTAGGGCATGGCCCATGTGTGTGACCTCATTCCAGTAGGAAAGCCAGGTGTCTCTCAAACGTGTGTCACTGATCACAAGTGGAGGTGAGGCAGTGAGAGTAATGGAAAGCAGCTGCCACTGCTACTGCAATATACAGAGTTTTTAAAGCTCCTCAGTTTATAACCCTCAAAGTTAACTCAATGAAACAAGCATATTCTTCCAATTATCTATCATATTTTTGATGTTCAAGAAAACTGAAACCAAAAAGATACATAGTACCACAGTAAACTGTCACCTGGAGGAATCAAGTCTTACATTTTATTCATCAGGAAAACTAAATGTACAATTAAGTAAATGCACGTATTTGTGCCTCTGTGACTTGCAGACATGGCATTTTCAATGAAAAATTTAGATGCAGTCATCCTAGGCCCACTCCAGTCATGAGAAGGTGACTGGTGTCTTCCGGTAATAGGCTAAAACACATTATATAAAAGCACAGAGTGTTTGGGGACTGGAGGTCAGTCTGATAGAGTGAAAGATGGCACGGGGGAGGTTTGGGAGCCACACTATGGCTGGGAGTTTCACTTGAGTTCCCAAACACCAGTGGTTCTTGAATTCTCACCTACGACAGTCACCTGAGAGCTTTAAAAGATCTTGGTGCAAGGCCCCATTCCAGACCTGGAAACTGGTAATTGGCAGTTTTTAAAACTTTCCAGATAAATCATCTGTGCTGCCAAATTTAAGACCCAATACTATGCATCAGTGCTTTACAAACTTTAATGTTTGAAATCTCGACCAGTCTGGCCAGCATGGTGAAACCCTGTCTCTGCTAAAAATACAAAAACATTAGCTGTGCCTGGTGGCACGTGCCTGTAGTCCCAGTACTCAGGGGGCTGAGGCAGGAGAATTGCTTGAACCCGGCAGGCAGAGGTTGCAGTCAGCCGAGATTGTGTCACTGCACTCCAGCCTGGGCAACAGAGCGAGACTCCATCTCAAAAAAAAAAAAAGAGAAACCTCCTGTGATCCTGTTAAGATGCAGACTGATTCTGCAGGTCTGGGGTGGGGCCTGAGAGGCTGCATTTTAGCAAGACCCCAGCTGATGTTGATACTGCTGGTCTATGGACAAGTTTGAGTTGCAAAACTGTAGAGAATGGGAAACCTCCAAACATTTCTGTGTGCAGGAGTGATGTCACCAAAGCTGAACTCTAGAAAGAGGAATCGAGCATCCCTTAGCAGAAGTAAACTTAAAGGGGAAAGAATGAGATAGGAGGCCATTAAAGAAGTTAATGAAGGAGAACAAAGATGGGTTTGGAGAAGTCTGAATGATTCCTGGTAGCAGGCTCCCTGTGGAGAAGTAACTCTATCACATTCAATGCCACTCTACAGGGGGTTGTGGCTATGGGGTGGGCTTGTAAAAGGCCCTACTAGGATCCCAAGACCTTGTTAACTGTAGTCCACTTTGATATATGGTCCTTCCTAGCAGTCTGAGTTACCTGCACAGCACAGTGCCTCTGACTTCTGCTCCATGGGGAAAAGACTTAGGAACTTTCCCTCTGCTTCCAGGTACATGGGGGAATTGCCTGTGCCCGCCTCTTAGCAGTTGGAGGGGCATGCATTTGCCCTTAGCAGCTGGCAGAGCATGCAAGTGGTGTGGCTTCATTCCCTGAAGCCCTGCAGCCTCAGGAATAGCCGAGAGAGTAGATCCCCTACAGACCTGTGTGTGAGATTGATGCAGAGAGCACCCCACCCACACATGGTCAGAGTGAGAAACACACTTCTGTTGGGTGAATTCACAGAGATTCTCAAGTTATTTGTCACTGCAACACAAGCCTGGCCGACCCTGACTGATATACTAATCAGCTGGTCCCACACCCTGTGGGCCAGTTCCAGGAACCTGGCGGAGGTGATCTGAGGCCTGGCGAGCCTGCTGGAGAACTGCCCGGATTGCATTTATATGGGGAATATTGCTTGAGGATCTTGATCCTAATAACTCACTTAACCTCCAGGATGACTGGCAAAACTTGGCAAGATCCCACATAGTAGAAGGGTTACCTCAGCTCCCCAAGCTCTCCTTGTGATATATAGTTTGGATGCTTGTCTGCCCAAATCTCAGGCTGAATTGTAATCCCCAGTGCTGGAGGTGGGGCCTGGTGGGAAGTGTTTGGATCATGGGGTGGATCCATCATGGCTCAGTGATGTCTTTGGGATAGTGAGTTCGCATGAGTTCTGATGTGTGTGGCATCTCCCTCCCCCTACTCTCTCTCACTTGCTCCTGCTTTTGCCATGTGACATGCCTGCTGCCCCTTGGTATTCCACCAATGATTGTAAGCTTCAGTGGTCTCCCTAGAAGCCGAGCAGATGCCAGCATCAGGCTTCCTATACAGCCTGCAGAAATGAGAGCCAATTAAACCTCTTTCTCTAGAAATTATCTAGTCTCAGGTATTTCTTTATAGCATGCCTGATTACAGCCTAATCCACCTTGTAAATAAGATATTTCCAAAATCAGTGCTCTTGGCCATGGTGCTTTGCCTTTCTTCCTTCGCCTCCCACATCACAGCGAATGAGAATCGGACATCGTTATTTGGCTTTCACTTCTGCTGGCTACTTCAACCCATGCTCTATTTTCTACACTGAGTTCTAACTAAAGAGCATGACACAATCTGTTGTTAAGAAAATTCAAATAATATTGGATTTTTTAATTAAAAAAATAAGTGTTGCTTTTAAGTTGAGGATTTACCTTGATATTCTTTTCAGACTTCTCACTTCATACCAAACCAAAGAGAGTTCAGAGGGCTCTAATGTCACTTGGCTAAAATTCATCCTGAAATGAGATATTTGAAGTCTGCAAATGAATGTAAAGCAGGTTCTGTGTGAACAAGGTATTAAAATGATGACCTGAAACTACTTCAAAGGTGAATCATCAATTTTAGTTCTATCTCATGATTTTGCCTTTGTTTGTTGAAAGCCATACTTATTTCTCAAGTGAATAATGAGCAATGTCCTAGAAAAATATGCTTCTTGCATCAGACAGGATCAGGAAGTGGAAAGAGTATTGTATTTGATACTTGTTTGTTTATTTATTTATTCATTTATTTTTTGAGATGGAGTTTTGCTCTTGTTGCCCAGGCTGGAGCGCAGTGGCGCAATCTCGGCTCACTGCAACCTCCACCTCCCGGGTTCAAGGGATTCTCCTGCCTCAGCCTCCTGAGTAGCTGGGATTACAGGTGCACACCACCATGCCCAGCTAATTTTTTGTGTTTTTAGTAGAGATGGGTTTTCATCATGTTGGCCAGGCTGGTCTTGAACTTCTGACCTCAGGTGATCCACCCGCCTTGGCCTCCCGAAGTGCAGGGATTATAGGCATGAGCCACTGCGCTCGGCTGGATACTTGTTATTTTTAAATTGAATTAATGAAAAACTTAGACCCCATTTTTTTCTTTGTAAAATGAAGGAGTTTAGAAGTCCTTCATCTCCAAAGTTTTATGCAATGATGGTTTAAGATTCCCTTCAGTGGTAGTTGTGACTCCATCTTGTCTGGAAATCTGAGTATTTTTCAAAAGAATTCTCAGATTCTCTTATATGTTGTCAAATTCTCCAGCCATCAGTCTATTTCCTTTACTGCTTATATAACTCAATTTAAAAAAGTCAAAAGTCATTCTAATCAATCATCAGTTCGGCCATCAATTTGCTCTCTTTGCTTAGACATAATTAAAAAAAATATGTATATATATATATATATATATATATATATATATATATATACTTTAAGTTCTGGGGTACATGTGCAGAATATGCATGTTTGTTACATAGTTATACACGTACCATGGTGGTTTGCTGCATCCATCACCCTGTCATCTACATTAGGTATTTCTTCTAATGCTATCCCTCCCCAAACCCCCCACCCCCAGAAAGGCCCTGGTGTGTGATATTCCCCTCCCTGTGTCCATGTGTTCTCATTGTTCGACTCCCACTTATAAGTGAGAACACATGGTGTTTGGTTTTCTGTTCCTGTGTTAGTTTGCTGAGAATGATGGTTTCCAGCTTCATCCATGTCCCTGCAAAGGACATGAACTCATTCTTTTTTATGGCTGCATAGTATTCCATGGTGTTTATGTGCCACATTTTCTTTATCCAGTCCATCATTAATAGGTATTTGGGTTGGTTTCAAGTCTTTGCTATTGTGAACAGTGCCGTAATAAACATATGTGTGCATGTGTCTTTATAATAGAATGATTTATAATCCTTTGGGTATATACCCAGTAATGGGATTGCTGGATCAAATGGAATTTCTATTTCTAGATCCTTGAGGAATCGTCACACTGTCTTCCACAATGATTGAACTAATTTATACTTCTACCAATAGTGTAAAAGTGTTCCTATTTCTCTGCATTCTCTCCGGCATCTGTTGTCTTCTGATTTTTTAATGATTGCCATGCTAACTGGCATGAGATGGTATTTCAGTGTGGTTTTGATTTGCATTTCTCTAATGACCAGTGATGATGAGCCTTTTTTCATATGTTTGTTGGCTGCATAAATGTCTCCTTTTGAGAACTGTTCTTAGATATAATCTTGTAGTTGTTATCTGTATTTAAATTTGCATCCTGTTAAAAATAAAGTCCATGTGAGCTTACTGGTATTTTCTAAATGTTAACAATGAATGCATCACTTTGGTAAATAGAAAAAAAAAAGGTATTAACATATACATGAGATTGGACAAGATTTCATAAAGTGTCTTTCCAAAAAAACTATTTTCTCCTATTTCTGCTAGGCTGAAAAACTAATCTAGCTAGAGAAACTCAGTCCCCAGTCCCAAGAGGTTGTAGTTGGTTTTGCTAAAATTTTTTTATTATCTTTACTGCTTATTAAGTCATTGATATTTGTTCTCTATGGTTGGATAAGTTCTATTTGTCAACATGAGATGATTTACTTTAGCTGCTTCCTGCAAATAGGGCCCTAATGAATGAATGTCTTCCAAACCGTATTTTTAGAAATTAGCATTTTATTGTAAAAAAATGATATATGTTCATAGTAAAAAATGTAAATTGTATGCATAGGAACTGGAAAATAGACAATATCACCAATTTCAGTCCTCAGTTGCAGAGATAATAATTGTTAACGATTTCCTTTGTTTCTTTATAGATATTTGCTATGCACAAAAGTCTACATGTTTATACAAACAGAAAATGGAATAATGTATAGAATATTGTATACCTTAGTTCTTTCAACATATCTTTATCTTCTTTACCTAATGGTGAATAGAACACTTCATAATGGCTACTAGAGGGGGCATACCTATTGTGGAATATTTAATTTCAAATCTTTACTTGCTGCACATGAAATCCAGAGAAAAAATAAAAGGAAACAAAACAAAATATATGTGCCACGCCCTATTAAAAAAATCTTAGCTGGGCAACGCTTAATGAGACAAGCTGTATGAAGTGCTAAAATAAAAAACAAGATTCAAGTAAAAAAAAATAGTAACGGCTACTAGTATTGGATAGTATAAACATTCTACAATTTATTTAATCAGTCTTCTGTTGATGAAGTTTCTGCATTATATGTAACATTGCAATGAATACAGCAGCACCCAGATCTTTGAATACCTATAATAAAATATTTGTGGAATAAATAAATGCTGAGTCAAAGAGTATGTGCCTTTTCAGTTTTAATATAGAGTTGTACCGACTTGCGTGTCCACAGATAATGCAGATGGATGGTACCTGTTGTTCTGCATGCTTGACAGCAGTGAAAATGACCCACTTCTAAAATCTTTGTCAAACCTACAGGTGAAAATGTAAATTGCAGCAAGTAATTTGTATTTCTCTAATCATGAGTGACGCTGAGCATCCTGTCCAATGTTCACAGAGGTCCGTACATCTCATGCTCACTGACTGTTGAGAGTTCTTTGTTATATTTTAGAAATCGGCCTTTTATTACAGCCTGGCAGTCTCCTTCCCCACCCCACCAGTTTGTTATACATCCCCAATCCAATTTCTTGGTACAGTTTGTTGAGCAGAAGCCTTAAATTTTTATGTGGCTAAATTAATCACTTGTTTCCTTTATGGCTTCTGAGTTTCCCATTAGATTTTCTTTTCCAAGAAAGGAAGACCTGCTTCTAATTTAATCTCTATAATCGGCTGAGAGTAGTTGGAGAGGCTGGGTCCACTACCTACATACGGTGTGACCTTCTACAAGTTACTCATCCTCCCAGAACTTCAATTTCCTCATCTGTAAAACTGGGATAATAATAGCTCCTTTAAAGGATTATCGTCAAGAGCAAATAAAATAATGTAGTTACAACTGAGTGCACAGCACATAGGAAGTGTTCAGTAAGTGGTGGCTTTACTTCCCTGAGATTTTAAACACCATCATGACATAACAGCTCCAGCAAATGAGTCACAGACCTGTGGTAAATTCCTGTTTCTCTGGAAGGCAGAGAGAGCACTGGGAATGACAGTGTGCCACCCATGGGCCAGCTGCTGGCTTGCTGTGGCACTGCCACAAACACTACTGTTGTGTCATTTCCTACGAAGCAGGATTAATTCCCACAGCGGCTCTTAAGTTCCTCTGGGATCAAAGAGATGTTTCGATCATTCTAGGATTTGAGTTTACTGAAGAGGCTCAGGACAAATGGCAGGGAAGGCTATGTGGATACACAGTTTGTGGATAAGCACAATGTCATCACCTTAACTTCTATGAGAATGAAAAGAAGAAATTGCTCAAGAAAAAAACCAGAATTGAGACAAGAAATGAAAGTATAAAAGCTTACATGGCATTTACATCTATCTGTCTTTTTCTTTTAGAGATGGGGTCTTGCTCTGTCATACGAGCTGTAGTGCAATGGTGTGATCATAGCTCACTGCAGCCTCGAACTCTTCCAGGGCTCAAACAATCGTCACACTTCAGTCTCCCCAGAGGCTAGGACTACAGGCGTGTGCCACCAAGTCTGGCTAATTTTCTTTTTCTTTCTTTCTTTCTTTTTTTTTTTTTTTTTTTGTAGAGGGGGGCAGAGTGGGGGGGGGTCTCACTATGTTGCCAGGCTGGTCTCGAACTCCTGGCCTGAAGAAATTCTCCTGCCTTGGCCTCCAAAGGGCTAGGATTATAGGCATGAGCCACCACGCCTGGCCGTTACATGGCGTTTCACGTAAGAGTCCCCCTCTGCCAAATGAGAACTTACAAGCACTATACATTGCCGAGTCCTTTAGAACGTAGAGAGAAATACATACATACACCTGGTTGAAGGTCATGCTGAATATTCACACTTGGTCTCTGATCTGATTCTATTTATCATGGCTAAATAGGTAAAAAAAAATATGAAATATAAAAATTCCTTCAAATAACTCAATTACTTAAAAAGCTTCTTACTTTAACAGAGAATAGAGTCAAACTTTAACCAATTTTTATAGGAAAGAATCTACTTTCCGCAAAATTTTGAATCAATGTAACCTTCTATTATTCAGGGAAAAAGCCTAGATGGAAGGCATCATGATGTACTTGATCAGAGCGGCAGTAGCTATTTTGGTTGAATTTCAATTTCCAAATAGCTAGAAAATACTCCTGTTGGCTACCTGTTGTTAACTTAGCATCAGAACTACTGCTCAGGTACCAGGCCTAGCATACACTGACCTTAGCTACTAGGAGAAAAGCTAAGGATTAGCTGTATTTCTATTAACAAGTTTTCAGAGGTGTTTTCGCCAGAGAACTTGACTTGTTTATATCCTGTAGAAACCTCTACATAGAGCACAGCACAATCTCTCAAATACAGCAGCAATGCTATCTCCCATGATCTTCCAAGGTGGCTTTGACAATTGTCACTTTGAGAGATGCAGGCTATGTCCTCTTGCCTTGAAAATGGGTGGGCTTTTCTGACTGTTCCGGCTAGTAGAGGGCAGTGGAAGTGATGCTATGTGACTTCTGAGGCTAGGTGACAAAGACAGCATAGCTTCCACCTGCTGATGCACACACTGGCTACCATAAAAGGAAGCTAGCAATTTGGAGGCCACTGTGTGCAATACCAGGCCACCTGGAGAGGTCAAATGTTCTCCAGCCAACACCCCAGCAAGTCCCAGCAGACAGCCAGTGTCCCATGCCAGATGTGCAAGTAAAGATGCCTCATCCCAGCCCAGCTAAGCAGTCACTCCCAGTCTTTGAGTCTTCCTGGATGAGGCCCCAGCATCACAGAATGGAGACAAGGACACATGAGCATAATAAAATCAGTGCTTTGTGTTACAAAGTTTTGAGACGGTTTGGTACATAGCAATAGATAACTAGTTTCACTCTAGGTTTACTTGAAAACAGGCCACCTTGTAACTGCTAAGGATAAATGATTCCCCAAAGCACTGCAAAACTTCTGCAGAACAATGCAAACGCGTTAGCCGCCTTGCCCATTGATATCCTGCTCAACGGCCACACTTTGGGAAGCAGTCGTTCATCTCTCCCTCCCTACATCAAAGCTAAGCAATGGATTCCCCATAACTCATCAGCCTGCTCCAGGATTAGTGGCGAGGGGGCAGATCTGGTGAGGGTTTTCTGAAAATAAAGTAAAATATTTAGATCATTTTGCAAGTTGCTTTTCAGGTGCCACATTTTTCTCTTTTATCTGTTCCAACTGACAACGTGTGACAGTTGTCTCTGTGGCTGTTTAACCTTAAAATCATTTATCCTGAGATCATTAAAGATGAATGTCAGGCTGGATTTGCTATGTGTAAAGTAAACTAACAGGATGTTACTATGCCAGAAGAGAATAATAACTTATTGTTAATATTTGTTTTACAAAACAGATGAAATACAAATTCCCTAATACAGAGTCTAACACAAAACAATGGGATGGGGAAGGGGAAATATGATATTGACTAACCTGAATCTATAAGGATTCCCATTTCTAGTGGGGGAAAAAAAAAGGAGGAGGGTGGGATAAAGAGCCGGAGTACTATCTCTGAAGCTTGGAAGGGTTGGCAGCAACTTGGTGGGCTTGGTGACAGCACCCCTGATTTGGCCTTTGTGACATCTTTTAAACATCTGGACCAACACACAAGGATATGAATGCAAAACAGCGACACACACACATCATATCCCACGTGTTCATAGGCCACAAATTCAATACATTAGTTACTACATACATTTTCATGCCAGCATCTATTATAGATTTTTATACATTATAGAAATAATTTTGTATTCCTCTGCTAACATTGGTTAATATAAAAAGATTAAAATTTTTAACCATTAAGCACTATATATTTTTAAGCCCATTAGTTTTTGCGTATTTTCCTTCAACCTAAAGTTTACAAAATTCCTATGATCAAAGTCAGTTCTGAGTATGACTTTACATTGTCCAGCCCAGTGTGTGGTGCAGAGTGAGTACACCACAAAACATATTCACTAATTAGGTTTCGATGGACGGAAAAGGAAACCCAAGGCCAACGCAGTGAATTTATGGTTTGCCAAAGGATACACCAAGGGCTAGTTATTACTTTGGCAGCTAAGGTTGAAATAAATTTTAAACAGCCTAAGAAGTTCTTAGAAAGAAAGACTGTTATCAACCACAATATCAAACCTGCATGACTTCTGCAGACATTGATTGAGTACTCACTATGGCCCAGGCACTGTGCTAAGAAATGCAGGGGAAACAGAGATGAAAGCCCATCGTCCACCAGTCTTTCTCGGGTGTGCTTCTGGGTGCTGTAAATTCAGCTCTGGCCTCATTTTCACCCTTCACGGGGGAATCCTGAGGCAGTAGGATCTGAATATCTTGCCAAGTGGTCTTGTGGGAAGAGTATTCTAAACTTATTCAACCTAAATAATGCCATTTAAAAATTACAGTCTTCATTCTTCTTGCTCATACAAGGAGAGTTTTCTCATCTTAAGACTGGAGGAAATAGTGTCAAGAAACTAGGCTTGAACAGGAAGAGGCCCAACATGGGACTCTTCTACGAAGCCTTTGAGTGTGACCTCAGCTCTGGTCCCGGGTGAGGCCTATGGCAGCTGGTCCAAGAGAGGGTGTAGCAGGTTCCCCTTACCCCAGCGTCCAGCCCCCTAGGCCTAAAGCCAAAGCCTCGTACACTTTATCGACTCCAGGTAGAATTGAAAATGCCTTCTCCAGCCCAGAGTCACTGGCTTAAACTGCTCCCTAACCTGAGTTCTGCCTACTCTGTGCAGCAGAGTCAGCCAGGTCCTGGGGATACCCCTTATTCACTGCAGTCGCATAGTAGGGCAGTCACTTCAGGACTAAAGCCACCCTGGGGCAATAGTGACTTGCAGGGTGTCGCAAACAGGCCTAACTGGTCACCTCTATTGCCATGACTTAGGATGGGTTGGAAGGTTGGACAGCGCAGTTCTGAAGCCAGCCACTGGATCTCCAGACCCAGATCTTTTCAACACTTCAGTGTGAAGAGACCCAGAGGAAAGCAAGGGGAAATCTCAGCTCCTGTACCTGGCTCAGCAATAATGAATCCTTCATGAAAAACCAACTATATGCACAAGGGAAAAAATTTTTCCTTAAAATGGCAGATGTGAAGAAACTATTGATTGGTTCTGTCCCCCCAAAACAGGAACCCTTCCCTTTGCTTGCATTCTGCTGGCAACTGGTCCTGTCTCTTCCAGGGCTAGCCACGAAGAGCCTCCTGCCTCCAAGTGACCACCCCACATACTGACATCATGAGCCTCCATGGGTTCCGTGGTGTTTAGGGTCAAGGATTCTGAGTTTCTTTACTTCAAGAAGTGAAATTATAAAGAAAATTGCTCTCTGGCTCCACTTAATTTTTTTCCCCTTGATTGCTAAGGGGGAAGGCACACACATTCTTCCCTGGCTGGTGAATGGGTAATTCGAATGACTTTAGAAGTTTAAATAGAGTGCTAGGAGTCACAGAAACCTGTCTTAATAGAGTCCTTTCACAGACAAAATAGAATTAGGCTCCTGTTAGCAAGAAAAACATCTGATGGCTGGGAGTAGCTCCCTAAATTGTCCTTCCAAAATCCATTCCACCTCGCCATTCAGTGTATAAGATGTCTCCTTTAGGTGACAGGTACTGGGAATTTTGAGATGGTATTTAAGAGAGAGAAAGAAGCTTCCTGACTGGAAGCACTAAGTGCTTGAAAGATGAAGCTAACTCCTTGTTGCAGTTTTTCATTTATATGGCTGGCTGACTCTAGGGTAAAGGTGATGGGAATATCCCTTGGAAACAAAGCGTAGCATGTGCTAACATAGGAGGGCAGTGATCATGAAAACAAACGAATCACCTCGGTTGGCAGGAATCCTCAGAGAATGACATGTGAGTTCAATTTTCTGGATCCTCAGGGATTCATAAGGACATCCCTTGGTATCACTCTTAAGGGACTCTTTCTCAGTGGTAGGTCTGCATGCTAGTGCACAGGGCTGGGCAGGTGACGGGTGTGTGGTGGAACTAGGTGAGGGGCTGGGGACGTGTCCAGGGGCTTTATTATTAACACAGTAGGCCCATCAGGGATGGCCCTCTGAGGACCCGGACTGTGAGTGTACACGCAGAGCTCGTGCACAGGAATCCAGATAACAATGACGACACTGTTATGTGCCTGAATTTGGCTTTAAGTGGCTGACAAAGCTCTGAAAGGCAGGCTGGGCAAGTATACAAGAAACTACATTTTGAGAGGCAAAGTGATACTCTCTCTGTAAAACTGCTACTTTGAGCAAAGACTTGGAACCAACCCAAATGCCCATCAATGCCCACAAAGAAAATGTGGCAAATACACACCATGGAATACTATGCAGCCATAAAAAGAATGAGTTCATGTCCTTTGCGGGGACATGGATGAAGCTGGAAAGCATCATTCTCAGCAAACTAACACAGAAACAGAAAACCAAATACCCCATGTTCTCACTCACAAGTGGGAGTTGAACAATGAGAACATGGACACAGGGAGGGGAACATCACACATTGGGGCCTGTTGGGTGGTGGGGGGCAAGGGGAAGGGAGTGCATTAGGACAAATACCTAATGCATGTGAGGCTTAAAACCTACACGATGGGTTGATGGGTGCAGCGGACCACCACGGCACATGTATACCTATGTAAAAAACATGCAGTTCTGCACATGTATCACGGAACTTAAGAGTAAAACAACAACAAAAACAAAAAAATCCTGCTCTTTTGCAGCAGAGGAGGACCAGACTCATGTTTCCCAGCTCCTAGGCTGATGGATTCTCCCCTATCCCTAGAAATCCTTTCCTTGCCCTGAAGATATAGCCATGGAATTCTGGGAGTGAGCAGCAGTTCTTGGACTAACATAGCACACTGGAATCGAAGCTAGGCAAATGTTCACCCAAGAATAATAAAACCTATTCCTTCTTCCTCCCAGAAAATGAGATTACTATTCACCTGCTTAGTCAGTCCCAAACCCAGGACGTGTCCTTGTCTCCTGGCTTTTCCTAACACCCTACACAGCATAACCTATGCATTCAGTCTTCAGAGCAGAGCCTGACTCCCTTCATTTCTGTGCCCGCCCTCCCAGTCCAGGCCACCTGGACGGCGGAAACCCTCTAACAGCCCTCTGCTACCTGCTTCTTTGACAATTCATTTTCTCAAGAAGTCAGATCACATGCCAGATGAGTAAATCTGTCCCACCCTTTAAAGTTCTCTATCTCACTTAGAACAGACCCCATGTTGTGGCCCACACAGCCCTACACTTCACAGCCCCTGCTTCCCTCTCTGAACGTGTTTCCTCTCACAGCCATGCCAAACTCAGCTCTGCCTCAGTGCCTTTGCACGTGTTGTTCCCGCTGCCTCCGCAGCCTTTTGCTCCTTCACTTCCCTGCCTTCTCAGAGGAGTCTCCCTGACTCTCCTTAAAATGAGTTACTGCTTTTCACTTCACTCTCTGCCCCACACACTCCTTTACTTTTCTTCACTGCAGGTATCACTACTTGAAATCACACTGCAAAAGAACTTGTTCACTTATATAGTTTAGTGTCTGTCTTCCCTAATGCTTGGAAGCTCCATGAGGGCAGAGGCTTGTCATTCTGGTCCCTGTGTAACAGCTGCAGCTGAACAGGACCTGGCTGACAGCAGGACTCAGTATCTATTGAGTGTGTGGATAAAAGAACGACATGCAAGGCAAGGGGGAAAAGCTCCATCTGCTCACTGAGGACTGAACAGACATACCAGAGTCCAGCACCATACGTTTTTAAAAATTCAGTATGGAAAAGAATGACGGATTCGGCATTCCCTTTGGATAGAGCCAAGCTGCCCATAGTAAGATCTTTGCAAACGAATTCCATTACCCCCACTTTATACTCCTTTACAACTTAACATGTGATTAAACTACGTTAAAAAATACACAGGTCTTTCATAGTGTCTGGCATACAGTGAAAGTTCAATATTTATTGCCAAATTCAAAAAATCTCTCATCTGCCATTAAATTTTCATTTTCCCCTGCTTCCTCTATTTCTTTTCAATACAAACGTATAGTTTTACATTGCTGTAACTATATATAGATATTAATTTGTTTCCTGTTTTTCTTTGGTAACACTTTTGATGCCGCAACTTAGTTATTGTCATTTTTAACAGCTAAGTAATATTCCATCCAGTTGACATATCATAATTTGCTTTTGCAGTCTTCTCCTTTGGGCATTCAGCTACTAAAAGTTCACTAAAAGTAGAAATGCTAAACAAATGGAGGTAGACTCGGAAGTGTCCTTTTAGCAGAACCAAAACCACATGCTGACCAGGGCAGAGTAAAACAGCATGCTGGTCTGTCACCCAGCAGCCTGAATTCCGACTCTTTACCGCATTAGTTTATTAGAGCAAACTGTAGGTTGCTGTTAGAAAGCTCTAAATCACTTCACAAATTATTGACGAAAGAATGACTTCAAGCACCGAGCAAATGTAGCCACCAGCCTCAGGAAAGGCACCAAAAGAGGGCGGGAGCCAGAGGAGGAAGGGGAGTGGGAGAAGCGACAGCTGTAAGGAAGCTGAGAAGACTTCAATAAAGACCCCTGCTAGAGCCTGTTTTATTCTTTGATCTCTCGAGAAAACAGTCAGCATTTGTTAGCAGATGGATCAGCCAAAGTCAGAAGGGGAAGAAACGGCTTGTACATCTTGGGGATTTCCCCATCTTTCGTTGTTAAAATGCTTCATAAGCTGCTGCAAAGGAGTGTTTTTCTTCTTTTTCCATTTTTTAAGTAATCGATTTCCCCCTGTACACAAATGAAATACTCATTGAAAATAATTTGGGAACTATGGGAAAGCATAAAGAAAGTAAAAATCACCTGTAGTCCTGTGAGCCACGGATAACCATCGGGAAAAGTAGATTTGCTGTCTCGCTCTCACTCATGGACATAACATACATACTTATCAAATGTGAACTAGATCACATATTCTTCTCTTTACCCTTTAAGCCTATTGTTATATTATGAACTTTTCTCAAAGGTGTGCAACTCTTCTTCAAAATGTTTTAAATATCTGCAAAATAGTTCCTTGTCCAGGTGAATAAAGTACATTGTATTTGCTTCTTAATAGGTAACATTCAGGTTGTTTCCAAGTTTTCAATCTAATAAAGAATAACGCAGACATCTTTGAACCTTTCTCAGATAAATCCTTTAGCACAGATTGTTAAAAAGCAGAATTACCAGATCAAGTGTATGGGCACCTCCAGGCTGATTTGTGTTGACAAAATACACTCTCGAAGATTGACACTCAACCCAGGCTTCTATGAGAGCCATTTTGTCACTATTTTTGCATCGGAAGCAGGTATTACAGTTTTTATATTTTTAACTGTAGATGAAAGATGGAATCATTATTTTAAATTACATTTCTTTGATCACAGCTGAGGTAAAACTTTTAAATTTTGTTTTCTGGCTATAAGTGTAGGTAAACTGTTTAGTGAACTGTTTTTATTGAGCTGCTGCTCATTTTTCTATTAGAACAACATTTTTTTTCACTGACTGTTGGAGCTACCATAACACTACCTTACAGAAGTAAAAAAAAAAAGACAATGCATATACTTTTTGCAGAACAAAAAAGATGTCCATGGAAACAAAATTAGAAGGAAATACACCAAAATGTTGGCCATGTGTTACGGATTAGGTGGTGGGACGGTGCATACTCGCTGAATCTTCTAAAAGCAGCCTAATAAAAAGGTAACAATAAACCATCTTCCATATACACCTCATGTGGTGCTGATGGCAGGACAGATGGGGCAGCTGTATGGGAAATACAGGGAAGACTGATTTTCCTTTTAATTCTAGTTGAACATAATTCTCCTTTAACATTTTCCCTATGTCCACGTGTGTTTTTGATAGAGATGCCTACCAGAAATCCTTTTCTTGTTGACCCGTGGATAAACAATGGCAGGTGACAGCTGTCCAAGTTACGCCTAACCCGTGGGTATTCTGACCATCAGCTGCAGTTGTGTTTTCCTCGTTATGTGTCTCAGTGTTGGTTGGGAACCTCTACTGAAGTACAACTTTGCTCACATCCGCATCATGTCCAAGCACACACAAGTGCTCTGAGCACAAACACTGTTTCTAATGCCTTCACCAGCACCCTAAGAGCATCAGAGCTACACTACAGTCTGTTGAAATCAAAGAATCATTAAAATAATTGTGATTATGTAGCAGGAAGGAAAGATTGCTATGAACGTACACCTGGCTATCGCGGTTTCCATATTGGGTTGGAGAATGAAATTCAACTTTAGAGGGAGAACAACTCTTTAGGAAAACACTTTGATGAATTTTTTTATTATGAAAAGTAAGGCCCTCAGGAACTGGGAAGTAAAATGGAAAGTAAAAGGATCTCCCTCTAGGGTGTTGTTATGAAGGAAATATGTGTGTTAGGGGGTGTGGGAAGTGAGGGTTCCTAAGTCAAGACAAAAAGACAGGAGTTTTGGGAGGACCCGGCACTCAGGAGAAACCAGTAAAGGATAGAAGCTTTTCTAAAGAGACAGATGCTTCCTGGTGTTAATCTATTCACAGGACAAGGATAGAGAGTAAGAGATTCTTTATAGTGATGAATCACTGATAAACTGTCAAAATTGCAACATGGAAATTCAATTTTAATAGTTTCCTCTCCATTATTTCTTTTGAAAGCCATTGTACTGTTTAGGGGACCCTGGAAAAAGAGAGAAGTAAGGCGATTAGTATTGTGGACATGGTAACAACCCGGAGAGTGTTGACAAGGGGGTGATGGAGGAGGGTCTTGAAGCCAGAATTTAGAGCTGGAGGAGACAGGAGGACATAAATATCCCCAGGCAGTCTGCAAAAACACTCACCAGGGCAGGCCAGTGCAGTAGGGCTTAATGTTTTTACTTGGATTTTAAAGGGAAGGGTAGAAGGAGGCTAGTGACCCCAGGGCACATTTTGGACACAATTATGTTCCAGAGGCTGGTATCACTCATTTTGAGGACCAAGTTTTAATGTCTTGCACAGCTAAGGTCTCTCGGGATATAGAGGGTATCACCCCTAAAAGGCATAGCCTGAAGGAAGCATTAGAAACTGAGAGGCTTGCTTTGTCACCTCTGTTTTCTGGCCTTCAACGGAAGGTCAATTGCAGCATGTCATCTCTTCCCCAGCAAAAAAATCTGTGAGACTATTTCCTAAGGACAAGCCTCTGGCAGATGTTCCTAGAGCTTAGCTTCCTATTCCCGCCACAAATCAATGTGCTTCAGTCATTCCTTCTGATCCAAGGGACGCCACTTCCGGATCAAGACAAGACTGCAGCCTAATTCACCAGGTTATAAAACAGACAGTGGGGAAAATCTCCAGGAAGCACGCAGCAGGTATTTCCACACTTGGTCATCTTGTAGAACTTTCAGAGAAGTTCTTGGGAAATTTAGACAGCTCAATCCAAAACTTTGGAGAAAGAGGGGCTGAAAAGAGAAACGCATTCTTTATCGTATTCTCTCTGTAACTCACAGACTTTAAAGAGCACACACCAGGGTCTTGCCCTCCTAGCTTCTGTACCACTCAGCCAGGTAGGTCCCTCTTTGGCACTTCTGAAGAATGTGGGAATGACACGTGATTGAAGCTCCAGAGGCCAATGAGAGTACAAGCAGCCCTCATATTACGAAGGGTGGCTGTGTGTGAAATGAGATGAATCTCTTCTCTGAGAGATTATTTACTTAGAAAGTAAGAGGGTATCTGCAGTAGTGGTTGAGGGCACAGCACTGACAACACAGACTATAAGAGCATGTCCTCTCTGATGCGAACTTAGTGCCTCTGAAAGATGCCAAGGCCTGAGGGGTGAATCCCGGCTGACAAGTACCCTCTTCCAGGAGACCAAAGCGTCTCCTCAAGGCACCAGCTCAGATTTCCTATCTCCCTCCCATCCACCTTTCCTCCCAAGTCTACAAAGAATGGCAAGCTTCAAGCGTTGATGAGAAATGTCCTTTAAAACGTGGACATCTGCTAGTTCTACAAAACAGTTTTGTCTGCTTATTGGACCTCCGGGAACTTGGGTGAGGTGTCGTAAGGGGAAGGGACATGAGAGGCTAGAAACGCAGGCACCTTTTACAGGATGGTTCTTTGAGAAAGAGATTGTGACAAACTGTTGATAAATGATACGTATCCAATCTAATATGTGTATTGTTGGCTTCCCTCATGAGGTTTCTCACTGAGTTCCCTATTTCTATGACCGCCTCCCAGGCTCTTCCTTTGGCTCAGCTCAAAGCCTCGGAGGCTTCGATACCTTGATCTCTCCTGATTTTCTCTTAGTTTCTCTCTGTTTTCCATATCCATCCATTTCTTGCAAAGATGACATTTAAATCCATACTTTCATTGCTACCATCTGCATTAGCGGATTGCCTGACAGACTGACTCATTCACTCATTCATTCCTTACCCATTTACTGCAGTCCTCCTTCGTGCTGGGTATAAGACATAATTCCTACCCTCGGGAATTTCACAATCAAGTCAGCAAGCAGACATGTGAACATTTCAAGTAGCTGTGCGCACACACACTGTTATACAAGCTCACAGGGAAGAACAGTAACTCTTGTCTTTGACTCTTTGACTACAGACCCTTGCTTGGCTCTGTGTGGGCTGGGTACTCACTCCTCTCTGTACTACTCATTGAAGGGAGGATAATTTCCCAAAGCATCATTGCAAGGCCACTGTCACTAACAGGGATAACAGGGACTTACTGTGGCACTGGCTCCCACACAGGTATCTTGATTCTGATTGTTAGAAAGTATTTGGAGCAGAAACTAAATGCTCTACTACCAGAGAAGTCTAACCAGAGGAATTTGATGATGCTGGCTCACTGCCAAGTTCTTTAACCAATATTACAGTGCGAGGGGCAAGGCAGAGGTGGGGCATTTGTACCTCGCCAGAGAGGACGGCCAGAAGAAATAACTTGGAATTGAGCTAGGAGGAGATAGAGGAAAGCAGAATACAAACCTTACCTACTTTACGGTTCCTTTTCAGACCAGGCCTTTTTAATTATGGTTGTTTTGACTCTCAGTATTTATACCATGTCCATATAAAAAAAAAGCGAGACACATGGTTTGCTGATTCACAAATTTGTTCTGATTCACAAATTTATATGAAAGTTAATCATCTTTGGTTATATAAAAATTAACCATCTTTGGTTTGTTTTAAATTAAAAAATAACATTTCATGAAATTAATTGGGAATAATTTCAGATGTGTAGGCACTTTAAATATACATATGCCTCTGAATTGAGATCTATTTTTAAAAACAATTGTTTCCAACGGTAATAACCATCTCTTGGTTGTTCCAGGAATGACTATACTCTGTGGTTTTCTCAAATGGAATTTTCTTTGTACTAGGTAAATATTGAGACAACATTTAAGTTGGCTCAAGTCTGTCTATATTGACTGCAGAAAGCAGCAAATATCATGGGACAATAGCAGAAAAAGAGAGGGAATCTGGCAGTCATAAGATGGGACATACATTTGAGATTGACTGGCAAGATTTTCTGTTACTAACAGAATAAAAGTACACACTAAGTCCTAGTAAATTTGGGAGCATTTAATAGATAATTAAACAAAATGAAAGTCTCACACTCAGAAATATGATTCAAATATAATTCTTTTAACTGCTGTGAACACTTTCTATAAAAATCCTATCTGCGATCATTTAATATATTATCATAAGGCATGGGGCATACAGTCTACCTTCACGTGACATTGTAAATGTCCCTATGGCTAGCTCTGCTCTATGCAATAGTTTTATTAGAATCTTATTGAGAATTAAAGTAGATCCCAAACTCAGACACCACAGGCATGTGCAATAAAATATATTGTTAGTCTCATAATTTAAACATAGAAGATTACACAAATCTGAATTTCCAAATACGTATCCAGTCTAATAACGAATACAAAATCCAATTGAAGGCCAAGCCTAATCTGAGAATGTAGAAGGAAAAGAGAAGAATCAAATAAATGAAATCATCAATAAAAGACAAGAGTAGAATCCCTTCGTTCACCTCATGTTTGGTTCAAGTGTGTTTCCTTTACGACTGGAGCTGACATCTTTAAGTGTCCTTAAGAAAAGCTTCTTGCATACATAAATGGGCTGTACTAAATTAAGCCTTTTTTAAAAAATGTATATCTGTTTTTTTTTGTTTTATTTTTCATGTATTTAGTATTTTCTTTTTATAAATTTTATTTGATTTATTAATTTTTTTATTGTACTTTGGGCTCTGGGGTATATGTGGACATCCTGCGTGATGGTTGCATAGGTACATACATGCCACGGTGGTTTGCTGTCTCCATTCTGCTCCCCCCAACACCCCCTACATTGCCTACATCAGGCATTTCTCCCGGTGTTATCCCTTCCCATCCTCCCCCCAACCCCGCTGTCCCTCCCCTCCCCTCCCCTCCACCCCACCACCTAGCCCAGTGAGTGTTGTTCTCTTCCCTGTGCCCAAATGTTCTCATTGTTCATCACCCGCCTATGAGTGAAAACGTGGTGTTTGGTTTTCTGTTCTTGTGTCAGTTTGCTGAGAATGATGGTTTCTAGATTCATCCATGTCTCTATGAAGGACTCGAACTTGTTTTTTATGGCTGCATAGTATTCCATAGTGTATATGTGCCACATTTTCTTTGTCCAGTCTATCATTGATGGGCATTTGGGTTGGTTCTAGGTCTTTGCTATCGTAAACAGTACTGCAATGAACATACATGTGCATGTGTCTATAACGATTTATAATCCTTTGGGTATATATCCAGTAATGGAATTGCTGGGTCAAATGGAATTTCTATTTCTAGATCCTTGAGGAATCGCCACACTGTCTTCCATAATGGTTTAATAAACTAAGCCATTTTGTCACAAACTTGAGTCAGGTTGTTTTAACTGCCATTTTACTATTTTTTTTATATGAGCCTAACCAAATTTAATAGTAGTTATCTTTATTTTAATTTATACTTTAAATGCTTCCTTCATTCAGGAAAAAAGTGAAATTTTCCTCAGGTGAGGAAAAAAAAAAAAGAATGATTTTCACCTTAGGTTCAATGCAGCATATAGCATGATTATGACCAAGATGTTGTTCATTATGTAGGTAAGGTGAGTAGGAAAACAAATTCTGTGATATGCAAAACACAATGAAATATAACTTCCTACTGGGTATGTTAGCCAGTGGAAAACATAATGAAAGCAATGTATCTTCTGTTTATTATAAATTAGTCTGGGTTTATTTTTATTTATCTCCGAAATTTTTACTGAATTTGGTAAGGATCATCTCTCCCAGGCACTTATATAGAACTTCTCTTTATGTTTTCTAAGTTCCTCTTTCAAAATGAAATATTGAGAAACTCGGAGACACAAATCTCAAAGACGTACCGTATAATTACTTGGTAATGTTCTTACTATACTTGTTCTGTGATTTATCCTAGCTGAACAGGACTCTTTTAACACTGTATTTGGTACATGTGGAATGGCAAATAATATATTTCATGACTAAATGAAGAGTTACTGCAGACAATACTGCACTGATACCAAAGTGCACATATAGACGTACATGGCTTTCTCACTTCAACAATTCTGATAAGTTTCCATTGAAAAGAAGTCTATTTTCTCTGTCTCCTGAAATTCTGTCACTCCTCTCCAGGGCTGCTTCTTTTGAACAGAGGACATAGACTAGGATACATGACAATCAAGTCCCTGTACTAACTGATAGCCTGCATGTGGTTACCAGCTACACATCACCGTGTGTGTATGTGTGTGTGTGTATATGTATGTCTCTGTGTGTGTGTCTATCTGCAAATATAATGCATTTTATTGACTCATGAGGTAAACATATGCAATGTTATCAAACACCTTCTTCACCAAATATGTACTGACCACCTATGTTGTGACAAACTGTATTTTTTATGTCTTTCCCCCAAGAAAACGCAGATTAGAAAAGATTTTCTATTACTTTCCCATAGTAACTGGGAAATCTTGGTAGAAAGTATATAGTATGACCAGAAGTAAAAAGGAAACTGGGCTCTGGCCCCAGCCTAGTCACCGCCAGCTTCTTGTGACTCTGAGAACTTCCCCCTGTGTTGGTCTCAATGGTTTCATTTGCATAATGAAGGAACTAGACCAGACAATTTCTTTAAAAAATCCCTCCAAGTACAAAATGCCATAGTTCCAAATATGGAAGTATTTTATAATGTTGGTAACGGGCAAAAATAGTACTTCTCCCAGAAGAACGAAATGATATTGATCTCATTTAGGTTATAGGCATTCCTATGTGAGAAGAAGGCAAATATCACACCTCCACCCACCCCCTCATGAATCTGAGAGCCTAGGCAAAGAGAAATCAGGCATTCACAGAAGTGCTGTGAAAAAAAAAAAAAAAAACAAATTTGAATGACCACAAACAGTTTGCAAATGTAACATGATATAAAATACAAACAGCAAATCATTGCTCCTTGTCTATAGCTGCTGGGAAATAAGAATTCCCAGCTTCCAGTCTACTGCCTCTGCATGGGTCTGCCAAGGGTCCGATCCCCACTGGCCTTTACAGTATGTTCAACTAGAACCAACATCTGATCAACAAGTCTTTCTCTTAATATTCCTGTCAAAAATATCCTTAACAGGACGTTAACTTTAGAAGAATGTCGACAAATGAAGAAAGCTGGCAGTTTGGGCTGTTACCAATATTAGGCTTACAGGCAAAGAAAATAAATGGTGTGAATCTATCAAGATGCAACAATTTCTCTGATATGTGACATCTGCTTTCCTGTTTCTTTTTCTTTCCTTTTTTTTTTTTTTAAAGAGAATGCAGTAACTGAAAATCATTTTTAAACTGACAAAAAAGAGGACACATCCTCAGGGTAAATGGTTTCTAAGTCAGTGTTTGAATATAACGTACATAAACCTTTGGCTGGCTCAGCGAACACTGATAACTTTTGCTTTAATGTTTTGGCTAGTATTTGGTTGGGCTGAAAGAACTCTTCCACACACACAATATATTCTTATAGATTCAGAAGTTTAAATAAGCAAATAAGTAAAATGATTAAAGGATACCACAAACCTACCACCCAGAGAGGAACACATTTAACATATTGTATAACTGTCTAGTCTCCTAAGACGTACAGATACATTATATACATTATATATTTATATGTATATTCATATCTCAAGTCCAGCTCACACTCCAGACATACCAAGGCGTCCCAAGAGCTACAGCAATCATTTTGCTGGCACTCCTGTGTGCAAATCTGTGTACTAAGGCACCCTGTTTGGGAAGCTCGACTCTACACTTCCTTAAGTTTGAGTTTATCAGAAACAAGCATCATCAGCATGGCAGCAAAGAAGCTTCATTTCTTGGAAAGTCCCCATGTTTCTTACACCTGTCCCTCACTTCCACAGAGCTGGTATGAGTTCAACTCGCACAAGTTTAGTTGAAGTCTGCACAAATGACGGGGAGCACAGCATTTTCTCATTGCCCAAGTCCCATTAAAAAAATAAAACCACTGTAATTGTGTCCTTGCTAACCCAGTTCTCTTCCTGCTTCCTCAGACACTTGCACCAGAATGGACAGACCCAAATTTGTGGCCTTATTACTGTGGTGCCCTAGGAAGGAAATGAAAGAATGTTTTCCTGAATGAGTCTTTCTGATGGCAGAAGTCGGGAAGCAGTTGCTGGAGGCAGGGCCCGTTCACTTCAGCTCCACGAACACAGGCACCACACACAGCAAAATCAGATGTGGTTTCTGCCCTCCAGGCACAAACCGGTATGGAAACTGACACATACATGCTTATAATCAACATGGGAAGTAGAGTGCTTCTTTAATTGGTTTGTGCTTCCCCAAGTTCCTTCAGGATAGGGACCGCATATTCAATCATGCACCTTTCCTCAATGGGAAGCAGTTTGCGGCACAGAGAAGGTGTTGGCGGGGCGGGGGAGGGGGGGGTGGGTCTTGGTTGGGAGACTAACTTGAAGCTAAGCTGCAAAGAAAGAGGAGACAAATTCCCTTCACAGTCCCCAAGGTCTTTGGTTATGTTAATTACTCCTACCTTCCCCTAACAAATGGCTAGGGATCCTGGGTGTCACAGCAAGAGGGCCCAGAGGGCACATTAATTGCAGCGGTCCATCTCATCCTATTACTCTCACTGTGCAAAGGTGTTTCTAATCCAAAGGCAAAATACAGTGTCTCCAAACTCCAAGGAAAGAACAGAGAGGAACACATGTTGTCAGTGGCAACCAAACTTAGCTTCATAATGAATCACTGTGGCCTCATTCTGACAGGTCCAGTTGCAGCCTAGCCCCAGATCGCACCAAGCAGTGACTCAGCTACAACGAAACTTCAGATGCTATTTTTAAGGGGGGCTTGCAAGTGGAAGGAGGGAGGTGTAGAAATGCTTCATTATTTTTTTTCCTGAATTTTCATAGCCTCAACTAAATCTTTACTTTGAGACCAGAATTCTGGAAAAGTTAACCTGCCCCTGAAGTTATGTAACCCATAGTTTACTTTTTATATCACAGCTTGCCCGTTAAAGTCACAAGCCATTTCCGTAGCCAAGAATTGTTTGAGTAAAATCGAAAAGGAGAGTTTTCAGAAGGGTCCAGGCCCACAGGAAGCAACTATGGTGCTGTGGGAGGAACACTGGCTTAATAGGCAGACGGTTCTGCAGCTTGTAAGCTGTGTCACCGTGGGACTGAACAGCCAGAATGTGGCCAGGGGATACTGAAGCTGAGGTGGCTGTCCTAGGTGGAGTCTCAGGGCAGGCTACCACGGGCACAGTGGGTGTGCCTACCCTGCTAGCTCTGCGCTTTGGATTGGTGAAGAAACCCCAGCGAAGCTGCTTTAGATTCCACAGGCTTCAATGCTGTCTTCTTTCTACTCTTACCTTCCCACTGAAGGGGCTTTGCTGTTCCCACAGCTACCGACTGATTCCTGTGTTCATTTACTCATCCTTTTCGGGACTTTTTCCAACTGCTACCTTCTCTTGAGCAATTAGCACAGTGCACATATTTCCAGAGCAGAGACATGGTATTTTTGTGGAAAAGTAGGACAATGTCTTCCTCAAATGCACGTTCCTCACGATGATCGGAATTGTGTTTCCTCTCCTGGCACGGTCACTGTCTTCTGGGGAACAGTCCACCTACAGTGATTCTTGGCTTTTGTGCTTAGACACAAGCGAAGGCTCAGAAGCCTCACCTACCAGTGCTGTTGTGTTTCTCCTGCAGGTGTCCCTGTAACATCTTCGGTGGAGCAAGCCATCCAGCTCAGAAGAGCTCTTGTGAGGCAAAATCTATCCTAATAACTCTTCAGTGGCAACATCTTTAAAGGTTAAACCATCCTATGTAAACATGTGCTTGGTTCTTGGAATAAGTCCTTTACTATTTTTTCCAGAGCTAAGTCTGCCGGGCTGGAAGGCTTAAGAAGAAATAATGCCCAAATTGGCCATACAGTGTTGAGTGGAAGTAGGGCATGACATGGGGGAGCCTCACCATCTGCTGATAAATTCATTCCTATCACAGTGACCTTGAACACCTTCGTTCTTTCTGTAACACCAAGAAGTTCCAGCAGAATCAGAGGAGAGAACTGAGCAGAGCCCAGTTCAACACTGAGACTACTTCTTGCTAGACCACATTAATCCTATGCCCGAAGAGCTCATTAGCCAATCACTTTGATGAACAAACCCATCCAGCTCCGGGGACAGGAAGAGCAGAGACAGAGTGGGAGTAATTCTTACGTCACGCTCTGAAAGCTCGGCCGTGAAGCCTCATTTTCCTTAGGTACTCATGGACACTGCAACTTCCTCCTCCTCCTCAGCTGCTGGCCAGCAACAGGCCCTAAATTAGTTGAATTTAACTATAATAAACATGCTGCAAATGAATTATATTTAACTCTAACAGCCACCTCAGGGTTTGTCTGGAGATGAAATAATTTTAGCTTATGCTACCATAAGTCCCCCAACTAAGGCAGAAAGTAATTACCTAAGGATTTACTGCAATGAGTTCACTGACACTCATTATTCATTGTAGTGTGTGAACATTCCAGTCTTTCATACAGTCAGGCATAGACTTCACACTTCTGAATATGTAGTCTTGAGTGAGCACAATAGGGATGCTAAAAATTCAAAGCTACCTGATTTCAGTCTTAAGAATTAGTAATAACTATGAAGAGTCCCAGTTGAAACTTTACATCATCAGTAGCACTGGGCCTGCTAAGAAATTGATGAGCTTTTGGAGTGACGACGCTGCATGGCAACACTTAAAAAGTGTGCTGGTTTGGGGCCAAGCGCAGTCGCTCACGTCTGTAATCCTAGCACTTTGGGAGGCCTAGGCAGGCCTATTGCCTGAGCTTGGGAGTTCAAGACCAGCCCGGGTAACATGGTGAAACCGTGTTTCTAGTAAAACACAAAAAAATTAGCCAGGCATGGCGGCATGCACCTGTATTCCCAGCTACTTGGGAGGCTGAGGCAGAAGAATTGCTTGAACCCAAGAGGTGGAGGTTGCAGTGAGCCGAGACTGTGCCACTGTACTCCAGCCTACAGCCTGGGCAACAGAGTGAGACTCCATCCCTAAAGGAAAAAAAAAAGGTGTGCTTATTTAAAAAAAAAATGTAATTGGGCTTCAGTGCTGTGCATGCTAATGAGAACTCATGTTTCTCTATCCATTAAAGTAGGACCCTACTCAGAATATTTGGCTGGGGGAAGAGTTTGTGTTTCTAAAAGTACGTATAAATAATAATTTGCCCAAAATGCCATTCCTTATAAAATATTATGATATTCAGACAGAAGTGGGCAGATCACGAGGTCAGGAGTTCCAGACCAGCCTGGCCAACATAGTAAAACCCTGTCTGTACTAAAAATTCAAAAAATTAGCCGGGCGTGGTGGTGGGTGCCTATAATCCCAGCTACTTGGGAGGCTGAGGCAGGTGAACTGCTTGAACCTGGGAGGCGGAGGTTGCCGTGAGCAGAGATCACGCCACATTGCTCCAGCCCAGGTGACAGTGCGAGACTCTGTCTCAAAAAAAAAAAAAATTATGACATTCTACATTTCATTTACTCTGAATAATCTTGCCATTAAAAAATTCTCATTTATTTACTCATCTCTCATGAGTCACTGTGTATCAGTTATGGGCCAAGTACTATAGGAAGAAGAACAGTAAGACATGGTCTCTACTCTCTAGAAGCTAAAAGTTCAGTAGGGGACATGTTGGGATTCACTAGGGATGGCTGGCAAAATATTAGGGAAAGTTACAGATTGGTCTCAAACCTTTTGGACGGCCGAATGGTTTTATTGGGACAGGCTGAAGGCAGCTGGTTCATTTACATGACGCTTAGCGAAATCCAAGTTTTACCTCTTCATTGCTATCAAAGGTATGAATTTGCCCTCTGAAAGCAGCCACGACCATCCCTAGCCCACTCGAATCACTGAAATAGGTGTGAGAGTGCATTTATTCATCTGTTGTTGAGTCAGGGTCTGCAGGACAGACCTCCACAGGTGGTGACTGACATATCAGGTGGCAACCCTGATGTGATCAAGGTCTCAGGGGCACAGGCTTATAAGTAAATAATTTCATGAAATACGATATCGACAGTGATCAGAGGGTGTACTGCCCATTGAATATGCATTATCTAGTCAGTATTGATGTAAGTTATTTGGGTGGAGAAATCTAAATATGACTTGATCAAGGACCAAAGCAACTCTAGCCAGCGATGGTCACTGAATGTCCTCTGTATACGTGTGCATTCTGGGCATAAGCACCCGTGCTTGGCTGCATATGTCATTAATACACTGCCATTAACTTCTATAGAACTGTTTATATCTTGCCTCATTCTATGAAAATTTTAAGGCGGCCTACCAAAGAAAATATGTAATAAAATAATGTTTGAATATGAATAAAAATAAGAATCCACATAAGAAATGGGATGTTACTGATACTTTTCTCAAGTCAGACTCCATTGTGCCCCCTTCTTCCCCACTTCCATTCATATGTCATAAGCCATGCACGTGGCTAAAGGGATCTGAAGTTGTGGGGTGAGAGGGAGGCAGAAGGTATGCTTGATCCAGCTCTGCCTCTTCTCCTTCACCAGCTCCTCCACTAAGCCCAACTCTGGACAAGGCACTGGGTGCTCTTACAGGTGGGAATGTGCTGCTGGCAGCCACTCTGCTTTACTCTCTGACTCTCAGGACCTCTGTTTGACATCAGGAGGCCAGGTGACTAGCAGAGCAGGATTCACGAGCTCTTCACTTGGGCCTAGAATACCACCGAACATCATCAAAGCCCTCTCCTGACACACTGCAATACGATGAGGGAAATATGAGCAAGTTCAGGACTACTGAGATCGGGGAAAAGAACAACACGACGGCAAGCTCTGGGGGCTGCTGCATATGGCGGCTCTCCCTAGCCACAGAGAAGGAAAATGGTCAGCTACAAAACCCTTAAGGTTACATTTACCCCTATCTTGAGGCATGCGAAATCTTGGCGCTGAATTTTTAAATTAATTCCCACAAAAGGTTTCATAGGTGGCGGGGGAGGGGGGTGCTGAGTGATAGGAATGGATAAAACCCTCAACAAGCTTACTATGGGACCTGCAGCAGCAATCTTCTCTGGCTGTTCCTTAGGATCTGTTGATGAAAGCTGAGGGCACAATGTTCAAGTCTGAACACAGAAGGCAATGGCATAGGAGGCCACGATAACACATCTGTTCGGTGTCAAGGAATGGCTATTTTCCCATTCCAGGAATACTTTCTTAGGAGAAAGGGAATTAACATCTGTTTGTTTTTTCAGGGACTGCGCTAGGTACCTTATATTGATTATTAAAATATACCACTGGAAGCAACTGTGATTATCATCATTACAAGTAGTTAAAGCCCTTGAGACCTAGAGAAGTTAAGAAACTTGCTCAAGTAGGGCCGGGTGTGGTGGCTCACGCTTGTAATCCCAGCACTTTGGAAGGTCGAGGTGGGTGGATCACCTGAGGTCAGGAGTTTGAGACCAGCCTGACCAACCTGGTGAAACCCCGTCCTTACTAAAATACAAAAAAATTAGCCAGGCATGGTGGCAGGCACCTGTAATCCCAGCTCCTCGGGAAGCTAAGGCAGGAGAATCACTTGAACCTGGGAGGTGGAGGTTGTAGTGAGCCGAAATCACACCATTGCACTCCAGCTTGTATGATAAGAGCAAATCTCCGTCTCAAAAATAAATAAATAAATAAATAAATAAACTTGCTCAAGGTAACACAGCAATGAAGAGGTAAAACTTGGATATTCCTTTAAAGCCATCCATTTTTTGCCTCAGCTGTTTCTACATAAAGAATAATAACTGTTTTGCCTGAACCAAACAGTGAAAAACTTCTAAACCTCCATTCATTTAATTGAATGAAGTTCAGGAATTCACTTTCCCTCTGGTTTCTCTGGCTGTCTGACAAGTGGACCAGCCATTTCAGTATCACATGCACACACACGGATAACCCTAACAGTGTGCTAGGTGTCCAACACTCATTCCCAAGCTTGAATTGGTACAGTATTATTCACATGAGCTGCTGCTGTCCAACAGTACAAGAATGACGGTAAATTAAATATTTGCTCATGTGGCTGCTTATAAAATACATATAAAACAGAAAATAAACCTCACATTATAAGCAAGTCATCACCATTTATAAGTAAAATTCAACATAGCTGAAGCTGCTAAACCCCTCATCATCCCTTGAGGGAAGAAAGCCTCTCATCTGTTTTCAAACTTAAAAACCTCTCATCTGTTTTCAGACCTAGTATTTATTGTTGGTATACACAGACTTCTGAAGGAGCCGAGCAGAGGAACGGTAAAGAGAACCCCTCTGATGGCAGGCATTAAAGGAACGTGGGGTACGACACAATAGAGCAGGAGATTGTGGAAAAGCTCGGCAGCTCAGGAAACCCACACACCACACACAAAATCCCACATCCATGTTAGAAAGCGTTTCTCTTGCTCTAAGAGTTGATCACCAGCAGCCAAAATATTTTTTGAGGAAATAGCACCTGTCTTTTTCAACCCACTAAAGTTAATATGTAAATGCAGCCAGAAAGAAATGTAAGCTAACTGTTGCTAATACCTTTGCCTGGCTGGGTCTCCATTTCCCCCTCTGTAAAAGAACAGATTTGGACAGATTGTTCTAAGGGCTTATCCAGCTCTGCTGTTCTAGAATTCTATAGGTTTAGCTGGCTGGTTCCATGTTTGCTACTGATAGTGGTTTTCTTAAGGGGTTATCTTTAATGTCAAATGATATCTTACTTTTCCCCTGTTTTCATTTTGATGAATACATTTTTTTTTTTGAGATGGAGTCTCGCTGTGTCACCCAGGCTGGAGTGCAGTGACACAATCTCAGCTCACTGAAACGTCTGTCTCCCAGGTTCAAACAATTATTCTGTCTCAGCCTCCTGAGTAGCTGGGACTACAGGCACATGCCACCATGCCTGGCTAATTTTTGTGTTAATTTTGTATTTTCACCATATTGGCCAAGCTGTTCCCAAACTCCTGACTTCGTGATTCACCTGCCTTGGCCTCCCAAAATGCTGGGATTACAGGCATGAGCCACCATGCCCAGTCAAATATAATCTTTATTTTTTAATTTAACTTTAATTTTAAGTTCAGGGGTACATATGCAAGTTTGTCATATAGGTAAACTTGTGTCATGGGAGTCTGGTATTCAGAATATTTTGTCACCCAGGTGTTAAGCCTAGTACCCATTAGTTATTTTCCTTGATCCTTTCCCTCTTCCCACTCTCCACCCTCTGACAGGCCCCAGCATGTGCTGTTCCCTGCTATGTGACCACGTGTTTGCAACATTTAGCTTCCACTTGTGAGAACATTCCATATTTGGTTTTCTCTTCCTGTGTTAGTTTGCTAAGTATAATGTCCTACAGCTCCACCTGTGTTTTTGCAAAGGACATGATCACATTCTTTTGTATGGTTGCATAGTATTCCATGGTATATATGTACCACATTTTCTTTATCTAGTGTACCACTGATGGGCATTTAGATTGATTCCATTTCTTTGCTATTTTGAATAGAGCTGCAATGAATACACATGTGCATGGTGTCTTTTTATTGATTCATTTGAGACAAAGTCTCACTCTGTCTTCCAGGCTGGAGTACAGTGGCGCAATCTCAGCTCACTGCAACCTCCACATCCTAGGTTCAAGTAATTCTCCTGCCTCAGTTTCCCGAGTAGCTGGGCTTACAGGGACCCACCACCACGTCCAGCTAATTTTTTTTTTTTTTGTATTTTTCATAGAGACAAGGTTTCACCATGTTAGCCAGGCTAATTTCAAACTCCTGACCTCAGGTGATCCACCCACCTCGGCCTCCCAAAGTGCTGGGATTACAGGTGTGAGCCACCGTGTCCGGTCAGTGTCTTTATAATAGAACAATTTATATTCCTCTGGGTATATACCCAGTAATGGGATTGCTGGGTCAAATGTTAGTTCTGCTTGTAGGTCTTTGAGGAATTGCCACACTGTGTTCCACAGTGGTGGAACTAATTTACATTTAGATGTGATCTTAATCACATTTTAATTATTTTGTCTGTTTGTCTTTGTCTCTAGGCCTGGTATACAGCAAAAGTATCATGTACTATTTATTAAAATAGCACTGCTGTCTCTCCTTGCAACTGGAAAGTCTCCTGGAACACCAGGCCCTGTATAGTTCTTGTACAGTCAGGCTGGTTGCTCTTCCGATTTGAACTCCTGGTTTGGGGGGCACATCGGTGGCATTTCTTTTAACTCAAAGCAAATTCAGGGACCTGCAGTGGTCACTAACCAGCAAGTGTTTACTGAGCATCTTTCTATGCCTTGCTCTGTATAAAAAGCAAAACAAACAAACAATAGTGGTGACTCTTAGTTATGTTCCTTTTTGTTAGGAAATAAATATTTTAAGTTAGTTGAGGGAGTTACTGGATTCTTGCTTAAACAGCCCACCATTCCTGGCACTAAGCACTGCACACATGAAGTACCCAGTATTTTGGGTTTAGTTGAGTTCAATGAACTGATAAAGACCGCAGTCTTTTCAAGTGCAGCATCCTAGACCTGTTATGGCTATGAATCTTCCCTTCCTCCTTCCAGATCCTACCATGGAGCCAGAGGTACTTCCCTTTCCTGAGTCTCTTCAATGCCAGTGCCTGTGCAATTACAGCCATCTCCTCTCCAAACACGCATGACATTCAGCCACATCGCTAACTCCTTCCACTCAAGGAAGGGCAGAATTGTCCTAAAAAGGATGCAGAAAGCTCTCACCTCCTGCCAAGAAGCTGCCCAATAGTTGACTAGTAACTGGCTTCTCACTTACCAATTTGAGTCCTTCCAGGGTCTGTTTTGTGAAAGAATTAAAAAGGGAATACTATATGGTTAAACCTCAAATGAATTAGTTAAAAAAAATTTCCATTATCTTTTCAAATGGCTAAATGCATCCTCTGTTACCTTTGCAAATGGCTAAATGCAGTCCTCTGTTTCCAGACATTGTTTAGAATGTACTTTTCTTGATCCCAGGTCACTAAAATGCCTGCTCTGGGATATGTGGTTCTGGCTCAGAAAATCTAGTATGAGGGGTAAATAGATACGACAGAAACATAAAGCTTACTACGTTAACATCAAGCAGTTAGAAATCACCTCATCCACACACACCCAGGCCTCTGGGCCTCTTTGGCAGTCTCCTCTCAAATCCCTCTGGAGTTCGTGAGACCACATCTTCGAGAAATGCTTCCTGTTTTGAAGATGGAGCTGCATGGTGACCCCCGCACGCCTGCCCAGTCAGCATTCCCTAGCATTCTTGCAGCTGTGCCTCATGTGCTTCACAACACTGAGGGCTGCCAGCCTCAGCCACCCTTGGAGAGAGCCCACACAACCACGGCCCCTATTCACCCACCCGTGGACCATCCTGCTTGTCAGCGGAGGCTCCGGATGTCAAGTCTCCAGGGTAAGCCAACAGTCAACACCTTGGCCATCGGAATTTCTGGGTGAGCATCCTCAGGACAGTAGTCTCATGTGACCACCCAGCTCTACTTGAACATATTCAATCCCTTCACAGCCTGTCCTTAGAAAGCTCTTTGTGAGGAGCTGAAGTCAACCTTTGATAACTTTCTTCCCACCGGTCTTTGTTTTGCCCTGAAGCAGCAAGTATACTCCCTTTTCTCTTTAAAACAACACATAAAACAAACAAACAAAAAACCCCTCAGCATCATTGCATATGGAAGGATACAGGAAACCAGATGAAAAGAACTGGCAGGACCAAAATACTAAAAATAAAGTATCTTTGTGAACAAGTTAAGGAGCAGTAACAAGACTTCTAATCTCTTCTCTGTCCAACTGCCCTTGAGCTACTGAATGACAGAACCGTAGGAGTCTTCAGAGATCGCAGTTATATGCCTACACTGAGGAAGGGTCTATGTTGATGCTCTTAAGGCACAGAGAGGACCAGGATGAGATCCATCCTCAACATCTCATGTCCTACTAAGACAGACAGACCAGTCTAGAAGTAAGCATAACACAACGTTCACTCCTTATTCAAAGAACTTACAGTCATGGAATTATAGGATGCTTTGTGCTTTTGAGATGATGCTTTTAATGGATTAATTATTCACTTGAAACAGAAGTAGAGGAAACCAAGGGAAGTCAGTATTGAGGTCTGCATATAACCTGTGAAATCATTGGTATAAGACCAAGCTGACTCTGGGCCAGAGATCCATGCCCAAGGCCTGGAAGCCAGCTCCCTGCGTGGACAGGCAAAGGCCTGGGCTCCCCCGGCAGGACCCTCGGTATAACACTGGCTGCCTTGAGAGCATTTTCTAAGTGGAAGTGAGTCAGGGGGTCCACTTGACTCTCAGCCACTCGGATAGTCTTTGACTTCCTAGCCCTTTCTCTTCTCTCCAGCACAGGGGAGTTCCTATTTTCAGCATAAAATTAGCATAGAGATGAAACCATTTCAGGGAGCATAGAATGAATTGACACAGGAGACTTTAAGTTTTCTGTTTCTAAAATGAAAAAGTTTTCCTTCTTCTTTAAAGCCCAAAGCTGCCACTTAATTTATGTTCAGATTGTACTTTCACTGCAGAGCTGCTAAGAGTGGGACGCTACTCAGGGGGGCTGAGAGGGGCAGGGGCGGGCCACAGGTCTGAGCTGTGAACACAGCCATCTACTGTGGGGACATTTAAGCACCTGCAGGCCATGGCCCTGGTCATCGTACGTCCATCCTTCTGCCTGCAGTAAAGACACCAGCGCGGCTCAGGAGCACACGGTAGTGGTGAGTACATCTTCCCCGGAGATCTATAGAGCAGGACCTGGTCCCACTCACCTCCATGTCTGTCTCTGGCTCCCTCACATCATTTCAAAGACATCTTCCTTGTTCTTTTGGACAGGATTTCTCTTCATCTCTCTCTTCCCACTGGAAAAATGATTCTAAATAGCTGGACTGGGACGAATGACAAATCTGCCGTGGAGCCCGCGCCACCCCTTCTTCCACACCAACTTTTGTCTTTTTTTAGTTTTTCTCACATCTCTCCTCTCCGCTCTTTTAAGCTCTCAAGTCCTCTCCATTTTTCCTTTGGTGGATTGCTTCTGATCTCATCGAAAAGCATTCTCTGAGTCATTAACAATACGAGGCACTGAAGAAAGCTGTCTGCTGGTGGCCCCAAAGGCAGCCCCTGTCCAGTGTCAACGTCAGGGCTTTTCAATTAAGGGAGCAGAGAACAGCTTTGAATAATGCTGGATCTTTATGGCAAATGATTCCATCCAAACAGATTTTAGGAAGAATTTTTTTTGAAAGTTCAATTATCTGATCCCACTGCTAAATGTTTAAAACAGCTGAAAAGGAAAGCTGTCTGATTTGTGCCAAGCTGGCTAGGATACTCCCTACATCAAGGAGCCATTCAGTACCCAGGAGGGGTTGTTTTTAATGCAAAGGGAATGGATATTGATTATTACATATATGGGAAATGAGATGTAAACATTCATCTGCTAATTAAAATCTTATTACCACGAACCATATTATTTTAGACAGGGTGAAAAACTGGACGTAGAATCACCTACCTTTAGAGATGTGTGTGACTAAAACAAAAAGTGTTTCCCAAATGAAACTGCAATGCGTGGAGGCAGCAGAAGGTAACAGGCTCCCAAAGCACCATCGCTGCATATGAGATGTTATCATAGAATTTATTAAGTACTTACTATACATCAGGCACAAGAGCCTTATGCAAACGAATTTAATCATTACAATAATCACATAAGCTGGGGAGTATTATGTCTGAACTGGGGCACAAAGAAATTATAACCTGCCAAGGTCATACATGGCCAGCAAATAGCTGGACCAGCATTCAAACCCAGGGGATCTGATCTGAGAATCTTCCCTCTTGACCACAGCACACACCAATTCTACGTTGTTAGCTTCTCAATGAAAGGCCTAAAAATTAACTAATTTGCATAACTTTCTAAGATAATTATAGTTTTGATAAATAACTGAAAGTAGAAATACATCTCTTTACACACATTTGGATGAATCTAGAGACACCTGTGCCTGAGTTAGTTCAAATGGTAAAGCCAGCAAGAGGAGTGGCCTTGGTGGGTCATGCCTTCTTCTGGGGTTTCATCCAGAGAAGGATCAGGGAGGCTCCTTCCAAACGCAAGTGGCGATCTGACACTCTAAAAGCCAGCAGTGTGGGTGACTATTTCCACGTTACTCTTTGAGTGAGTTTAACACATAGCACAGAGGTGTTATGAGAATGATTGTCAGATTTCATAAATTACATTCTGCTATTCATGGGGAAGTCCCTGCAAAACTAAAGTAATAACATGCATGCAGAACTGTAATAATAATGTTGTCTGCAATGCACTGCAAGGATGGGAAAATACAAGAAAGGAATACAGCAGTTTGCAATAAAGAAGCTGACAAAGAAAAAAAGAAGACTGAAAAAAACCCAACTTTCTGAATTTAAAAATACGTTAGGTGGAAAACCCATGGTTAAAAAGTCCATAAAAATTACAGTGGCCTAGATCCATGTCAAAGACAAGCCCAAGATGAAAATCTAAGAAAAACAATAGAAAATATTTTTCCTCTTCTTTTTCATTTAATGTCAAATACGCTTTTGTCCATTCTAAGGTCAACCCTGCTCACCCTCCTCCAGTGTGGGGTCCCACGATGTCTCACCTTCTGAGGAACGCTGTAGCACTGAGAATCTCTCCTCTCTCTCTCTCTCACATAGTTACCTCTCCTACTCTACTGGATTCTTTTTACTCACTCTTAAACACTCTGAAGTTTATTATACCTTCACAAAACTTCCCTTACTACACACAACCTTTCCAAGCACAGCCCTGTCTCTCTTTTCTTGAGCTGTCTACTTACTATCTCCATTTCTTCCCCTCCTACTTTGTTATCAACCCACTGTAATCTTGCTTCTGGCCCCCTGAGGGATCATTTCTCCCTCTAGTCACCAGTGACCCCTGTTGCTAAATACAATGGCTTTTTGTTGATCATGTCATTGGCTTTTCAGTGATGTTGGCTACTCCTGCCATCTTGAAACTTACTACCCCCGGCTTCCAGAACTCACACACCCTGGCTCTTTCTCACTCCCTGGCTCCCCCATGTTCCAGGCAGATCTGCTGTCTACCTGGCCACTAAGGGCTCTAGTTCCTTAAGATTCATGCAAAGCCCCTTGCTCTTCTCACTCCGTGCTTCCTACTCCACCTTCTCCATACCTTCCTTCAGTCACAAATACCTTCTCAATGAAGATCACTCACACCTTTATATGCCAGTCTCTGTGTTTCCTATAAGCTCCAGACTGTTTCAAACTACCCGTGCAACGTGTTTACTTCAGTGTCTTCAGTAAACCTAAAGATCAATGCGTTCAAACCTAAACCTCAACCAGTTGTGTCCTTAACAACAATGGCAGCATCATCCATCTGGTTCCATAATCAGCATCATCCCTCATCCCTCGTGTTCAACCAAGTAGCAAGTTGTGGAAGTTTGGTTTTTATTTATTTTGGGATCTGTTGACTTATCTCCATCCCCTTGCCATAACCTCCGTTCAAGAAATTTTTTGCTTGTGTAGCTGTGCGTAAGACAGATTTGGTTTTGAAAACCAAATCTGATCGTGTGAGATTCCTCGCTTAAAACATTCCAGGGGCTTCCTATTGGTCTTGGTAAAGTGAGAGATCACTATATGGTCTTAAAGGCCCAGTGTGGTCTGGCCTTAGCCCCACTTCATCCTCATCACCCTGTCCCCCGCCGCCTCCCCTGCTTTTCTAGCCACACTGGCCTTCTTTCCGGGGCTCTGATCTATAGATTTCTTCCTGCCAGGGAGCTTTGCTTAGGCAGCTGTTGGCTTTCAATGCTCTTCTCTCCCCAGCCTCACACTCAACCTTGACTCCACTGCTTACTGTTCCTTTTTTTTTTTTCTGAGACAGGGTCTCACTCTTTTGCCCAGGCTGGAGTGCAGTGGTACAATTATGCCTCACTGCGGCCCTTGATCTCCTAGGCTCTGGTAATCCTCCCACCTCAGCCTCCCACGTAGCTGGGACCACAGCCTGCTCGCTGCTTCTAAAGCATCATGTTGCAGATGCTTATTTCAGCTGTCACTCATATCTACATGTGTGATTGTTCCACAAAAGTTAATTTCCTCTCTAGTCTACACTATTGCTCTTTGAGAACATCAGCCATGTCTGCCTTTGCTTTCCATAGTGACTACAGGCTTAGCAAATACAGAACATTCAACTGAATAAACACATGAACTAATCAATGAAGGGAGCAAGCAGATTGTGAGCCAGAGTGCAGGACTGGTGGACGGTATTCTCTTTGCACTCCATCATGGAGCACAAGGCTAGGCCCGCCTCCTCTAAGCAGTAACACAGGTGGGACACATTCTCCAACTTAAGAAAGAAAGTGAAAGAGGGAAGGGAAAGGAAGGTAGTAAAGCAGGCTTCCCAACCTACTTTAAAATGTAAATGCCCCAAAGAAGGAGATACATTGTAAAGTTTCTTCCAATAACTAACACATGAAATATCTGTGAAAACCTCTTTAGGCAGAATGAAACTGTGTCTTCCATGTACCTTGTCATGTTTATATTACAGTTCCTTTAACACATGTTTGTACTTTGTTCTTTATATGCTTGTCTCCTTCAGCTAGACTATAAATTACTCGAAGACAAGAACCATGATGTTTCTCCACTAGTATGTAGCATTTAAGTGACTCTGGCATCCAGCATGGCTCAGGCACTCCTAAATGTTTTTTGATGAATGATGTATAGATAGAAAAATAAATGAATAAATAAATGGAGCGACAGGCATCATAAACATAAGCTCCCCACTTTACAATCATGTGGATGGATAAGAAGCTGAAACAGTATCTACCAAAGGCATTCCAGTACAGGAGAACATGCAATGGACTGAGAATCAGAAGATAATCATCTGCTCACCTGAGTGTCACCTCACTGTACTGAGTTCTTCAAGGGATGGCAGGGCCTTTTTATTTGTCCTTGTGCAGAGTGAACATGAGCTCTCTTCTCATCCCCCTTCATGTAGTTACCAAATGAATCCAAGTCTCCCAAGGCCCTGTGCTAATGACCGGGGTTAGACTTGGCTGGAAAAGCCTTGTCTCTCTGGACTGAAAATGAGACAATAGCACTAGTTGATCTCCAGGATCTTTCTCTCAGCTCCAACATTTGATGAATCCACAATTAACCATGGGAACAAGCAGAGAAAAGCTGGGGACAGCCAGGGCTTAAGCAGTTGCACTAATCCCAGTGGGTCACATACGACTTTGAAAAACCTTCCATATTGTGAATCACATGAGGTACTGCTAAGAAGGGTCATGGTAAAGGAAAAGCTGTAGTCCAATATGGGCACTGGGCATAAAAGTCTCCCTATACACAACAAAACACTATCAGGAACAATTGTAAAACACAGGGGTCAACATTCGTATTGGGGAACCTGGCAGCTAAGGAGATAGTAATTCAAATAAATATAAGCAGAATTGGAAACTGGATATGAGCATATAGCAAATCTTTGTATTTCCAGGGTCTATGGAAAGCATATTAGAGCATTTGACACAAATTTATAATTACTTAATAACTTGTGTTATTGGGGTGGGGAGGGGAGATGCTTAATTTCTCCTGGAATTTGTCTCCTTGAAAATTTATATGGCAGAAATCCAGTCATTTATTTTGCTAACCATCTTTCTAATTCTAGAAAAGATTAGTTCTTTGATGAAACATTCTTGTAAACTTCCCTCCAGTTTATAAAACATAAATGCCATCATAGCTGACAATAAAATGCTGTGTCATATACACTTCTTAAAGAGACAACGTATGAGTAGACATGTAATATAGTTTATGTAGTTAGGGTACACATGTGTATACTGGAGTGTACACTGGTATAATCTTGGGACTAGAAGGGTACATTTGAATACCCCAATGGTCACCCCCTTGAAGTATCCACATTTTTGGAGTTTAGCTAGTAGAGGTAAAAAAATCTTTGAAAGATGATTTGTTACTGCTTCCAATCTCTACTAAGTAATAATAATAATAACTTCATAATAGTTAACAACCACCAATGTATATTGAGGAATTATTTTGTGCCAGACAGTGTTCTAAGTGCTTTTAAAGTGTTATATTATTTCTAAACTTCACAACACATATGAGGAAGGCATTGTTGATGACTATTCTTCATTTCACAGAAGAGGAAACTGAAGTTGAGTAACCTTCTAACCAACATGGCTGGTGAGTGGCAGAACCAAAATTTGAATCCAGGTAATCTGCCGTTAAGCCTTCACTCGTAACGATGACTCAAAACTGCTCCTTTATAAACTACTGACCATAATATAAATTTTGATTGAAAACTGAGAGTTAGAAAATCGAACATCAAGTTTTGAAAATGACTCCGTCCTCCCTTTCATAGTCTCTGCTTTTAAGAACCGTTAATGCAGCCCAGGTTCTGTGTAGCTAAATGCGTATAAATCCCCCTGGAGCACTTATAAACCAAGGCCCCTGTGAAGCCAGAACTTCATTTAGCCAGGGCAGAGGATGCCAGAACAACAGACCTCCAGGACCAGTATCATAGTCACTGCCTTCCCACATCTTAAGAGTGGAGACCTCTGTGTTCCATAATAAGTGGACTTCAGTGATCTTGTAACAGGAGGGCAAATATTTAAATAATTTCCCACATCTGATCTTCCATGCCACTTCCTATTTGATGCTTGATTGGTCAATCTAATCAGTGCAGCGAAGTGGAAGAGATGCCTTCATTGTAACGAGCAATCTTTCATCTGGGTTTGTCCAGAGGGATTTAAACTCATAGGCCCTTGTTTAGTTAAAGGCTTCCATCTTGAAAGACATAAGGATCAGTCTTTGGAACTGAGGGGGCTGGAAGCTGAACAATAATAAAGGGCACTTTCTATTATGTTTTTTAAAAAATATATACATCTCACAAAAAGAGGATAAAGAGATAATAGTTGAAAAGAATTCTCAAGGCCTTTATATACATTTTCACATATTATGATATGCATTATATGTATATATACACACAATATTTATACATATACACATTACCTAAGGATACATAAATTATATAATATTTTAGTAACTGTAAAATATCTGTATATTATTAAATTATCTGTCAAAGATCAAAAGCCAATCATGTCACACTCACTGGAACACCAAGATATATACAGTATGGTTGGCTGTTGACAAGTTTTTCATTCTCATTGGGACACACACATGGATGCTTAAAACAGCTGTGTCAAAGAACAAGGTTGGTCAGGCATGGTGGCTCACGCCTGTAATCCCAGCACTCTGGGAGGCTGAGATGGGTGGATCACTTGAGGTTGGGAGTTTAAGACCAGCCTGGCCAACATGGTGAAACCCCATCTCTACTAAAAATACAAAAATTAGCTGGACGTGGTGGCGTGTGCCTGTAGTTCCAGCTACTCGGGAGGCTGAGGCAGAAGAATCTCTTGAACCCGAGAGACGGAGGGTGCAGTGAGCCAAGATCGCGCCACTGAACTCCAGCCTGTGTGACAGAGTGAGACTCCATCTCAAAAACCACCCCCCCAAAAAGAAACAAAAACAAATAAAAATCAAAGAACAGGGTTAAGGAGAAACACGGTGGAGAATCGAGAGTTTGTTTAATGTCACTGCTCTGGGGGGATGGCAAGAGTCAGCGGGTAAGTAAAAGTGAAGTGGGCCCTGGAGCTCAAGCACATTACTCACTCAGCTTATTTCCTCTCCTCTACAAGTACTTCCAATTCTAGGTTACCTGGTTGTGCCTGTGTGGCAGATAAGAGATCGGAGCCAGCTACAGCTGATGTGTGCGAGAGGGAGTCAAGGTTTCCACAGCAAAGCCAGTGACATGCTGGGACAGATGGGAGCTCTGGAGTGGGGGATAAAGAAGGCAGGAAGCCACAACAACAAAGACGGCGGCAACAGCAACAACAGAGGGACCATCCTCTCCCCTGTCTTCTATTGTACTTGGAGATGAAAGGAGAGTTTCCAAGAAAAACAGAGACACTGGTTTTTCTAGAGTGTTAGTGGATTCCTAGGATGATATCCAACATACCTGGAGTTCAAGTCCAGTTTTCAGAGTGATAATCCACAGTCACTGCAAAGGCAACTTCATCATTTCCCAACTGTTTCAAAGAACTGAGAGAAATTGTCTAACATTTATTACTTTATAACAAGGAAGTGAGTTACGTGTCTTAAAAACCTGGTTCATAAATACTCAAGAGACAGAGATGGGGAAAGGAAATAGCCAGCTGATTTTTAAAAATGTTTAATTAGCTCCTGTGGTAGGCAAAAGAATGGTCCTCCAAAGACATCTGCCTCCAATTCCCTGGAACCTGAGAAAATATTACCTTACGTGGCAAAAAGGACTTTGCAACCATGCTTAAGTTAAGAATTGTAAGACAGGGAGATGTGTACTGTCTGGGTGGACACAATATAATTACAGGAGTCCCAGGAGGGCCAGAGTCAGAGGAGATGTGAGGAAGGGGCCGCAAACCAAAGGATGCAGGAGCCGCTAGATGCAGGAAATGGGGGAAAATCCACGGATCTTCCCCTAAAGACTCCAAAAGGTGCCAGGCCAGCCAACATGTCATTTCAGCCCAGTGAAAACTGATTTCAGGCATCTGATCTGCACCTATAAAATGATCAGTGTGTGTTGTTTTAAGCCTATGTTTGTGGTAATTTGTTGGAGCAGTCATAGGAAACGTGCACAGCTACTCAGTGCAGCAAAAGGTGGAATCCTGGACAAAATGAATTAAAAAAAAATCAATCAAGCTAAAAAGGATTATTGCGCAATACCAGGGAAAGAGGTTTCTCTGACCACAAGCTGGAAGCTCAAGCTCTACAAGGTTTAAGGAAGACAAAATTTGGCTAGAAATTTTTTCTCAAGGAGAGAAAAGCATATATGGTAGACCCTCGAAAACCATGGGAGTTGGGGACACTAACCCCTGACACAGTCAAAAATTCACATGTAACTTTCGACTCCCCTGAAACGTAACTACTCATAGCCTACTTCCGGACAGGAGCTTTGCCAACAGCACAAATGGTTGATTAACACATATTTTGTATGTTATATGTATGATATACTATACTCTTATAATCAAATAAGCTAGAGAAAAGTAAATGCTACTAAAAATAATAAGAAAGAAAATATACATTTACAATTAACTAAGTAGAAATGGATGATCATAAAGGTCCTCGTCCTTGTCGTCTTCACATTGAGTCGGCTGAGGGGGAGGAGGAGGAAGACGGGGTTGGTCTTGCTGTCTCAGGGGTGGCAGAGGCAGAAGAAAATCCACGTATAGGTGGTCCCATGAAGTTCAAACTTGTTCGAGGGTCAACTATAATTACAGGAGAACCACTTCCCAACAGGATAGATGCAGAAACCACCCACCGACGGGTCTCAGGTGCAGTGGTGCATGGGACTCCTGACATACACAGGGAATATGTAAATACCGCCAACACAGTCTTTGCAAGGCCTGGAATCCACCCTCGCAGAGTAACAGGGCTTTGGGTCTTAAAGCTTTTCGGTGTTATGCTCATCCTTGTTGAACATTCAATTAATCCTAAGGGGAAGGGCAGTAGCCTAACAATAGAGGCAACTAATGCCGTCCAAGCTATTATTCACAAAGGATGTATCGGTCTGGCAATATCTCTCTTTTGGAATAAATATTTTAAACATCAACTCCAGGAAAACATTTTTAAGTTCTGATTTAATCTCTCTAAGATGATTATCAGCTAATACAGTAATAGAGATATTGGGGAAGAGTCATCCAACCCCACAGTCTGCCAGGAGGAAATCCATGGATGTGGCAGGTAGGGTGGTCCAGAAAGGATGTTATGTTCCATCAAAGCAGACCCACCCTAACCTATGACCCAGCTGGGATGGGGCAGCCCTGGTTTCCACAGAAGGTCTCTGCTCCTACTGCTCCCCTGTGGACTTAGAGCCCTAATGCGACTGGGATCCCAGGGTCAAAGGGTCAGAACAGAAGCTTCTGAGAAATACCGCTCACTCCACTAGCAATGTCCTGATGCTGTCAAAGAACTCAGGGTGCCACCGATACTATACTTACACACAGCACCCATGCCAGCCAAACTCCAAGACCACCAAGGACTGCCCAGCCTTGCTGTAGGTTAATGTCACACGTGCATTACACGGGAAACCTCTGAATGTTCACAGAAACCAAGGCAGCGTCAGAGCAGGGAGAGGCAGTCACCCTTTTCCACTACCCTTTTCTGTGTGCTCCACGAAGGTGAGCTTTGTTCTGGTGCATCTCCAGGGTCCAGAAGAGCATCACAGGCACTCACAATTGTTGAATGCGTAAATGAGTCAATGAATGAAGGTTGGGGACGTGTTATTATATAATTCTAATAGTGCAACTCCCTAAGGCTCAACTCACGTCTACCTCTTCCTGATCCCTGAAATGAACTGTCTTCCCCTCCGATCCCCCAGGAGGGGCCTGCTTGTTCCTCTCCTATGCCACTCTTGTCAGACTTATGTCGTGGTCAGTTAGTTCTTAGGATTTTCCTTTCCAAAATAAGATGCAAAAAGTTAAGAACTGAGCCTGCTTTACTCATTACATCCACCGCAGCCAGCCCAATGCCTTCCATGTAGTAGGTGCACAATAAATACTTGCGGGTCTGAATTGGTAAAACATTTTTTCTTCAATTTTTTTTGGAGCAATAGGGTTTGCAGAGAAAAGCTCATTTGTATTACTGAGCAGAAGATTACAGTAAATCAGTGTAGTGTTTTTGTTAAAATCAGGTTCATAACTACCTTGTAGTAGGAAGAACTGCTATAAAATAATAAGATGATACTTCAGTAAGAGGATCCAAGTTCATTAATGTCTGAGGTTCTGCCAGAAATGAAAAGCATTTTTAAATCAGTTTATCAATATATAAACGTTTAATATTAATGTAGATATATATGCATATATGTATGACTAGATTTACTAATTAATAGGCTTTCCCTGTCTTTGAGGTAAGAAGAGACAAAAATAAAGTGGCATATTGCATTGAACAAATGGCATATGGCATGCTTTATAAATACACACTTTGTCTCTCTCTGCTGCATACACACAAACCCCAAACTCTGCCTTTCAAGATACTGGCCTCTTGCCCTAGTTGGAGATGGCTGAAAGGAAACCCTTACTGCCTTACAGACTGTCTGGGGCAGCTCCTCCATTACCCGCAGCCAGGAAGGCACCTTTGCTAGTGCCTTGGATGCAGTTAGACACTGTCACTGCCCCTTTCCATGGCCACGGGAGGTGCTCTACCCATGTTAGCGAAGCCCCACATCTGGGCATTTGCTGGGCCTCAATCCAGGCACCCAACAAGGCCATGGATGGTAACAAGCACTCATCAAAGTCTCTGTCAACAGAATCCCCTGCTTTTCTGTCCTTCCGTCAAGTTAGCAAGCGAGAAATGAAGGCCTGAAGGGCAGCTGGGCCATTCTGAGAGAGGCGAGCCGTCAGTGGCTGCACTGCGCCAGGCTTTCATTTCTGCCTGGGATGGGAACTTGTCCTTTGAAAGAAAAAGGAAAGAGGAAAACTAACATTTACTGATTTCCTAGGAAGATAAAACAGATTGATTTTATAACAGTACTGCCAGGTATTTATTCCCTTCTAAAGTTTAGCTTTTATTTTTATCAAAGTTCTACTTGCACAGATTTACAGGGTCAAATAATTCTCAGGACTTTTCCTGAAAGACAGCAGCCCCCATTCCCTACCCTGCCACAATCTGCCCAGTCAGCCTACGGGGGACCTGTTTTCAACTCTTCTAGCTGGTTCCTTTGGTGGGTCTCTGTATCTTTAAACAAACTATTTTTTCTTGCTACTTCTGGTTTGTTATTTGTTTTAGGCATTGCCTCTGCATCACAGAAGAAAAGCACTTAGCTGTTTCATGCCTCATGCCTCACACCTCACACCTCCTGCCCCGTGCCTGTGCCCAGATCTTCCTGACATGGGCATGCTGAGATTCCTATCACATCACTGTTCACACTGTTACCTGTCTGGGTCACTACTGAGCCCCACAGTGGACTAAGATGACTTCTTTTCTGTGCAATGTTCTGTTTTCCCTAGCTTTCTCAGCTGTGTTCACTTGTCATCAGCTTGGTTTCTCCTGCTGTGATGGGGGCGTGAGGCGTGGTATGCTGGTTATGAGTGCGGACTCTCTGGGTTCAAATCTCAGTTTTGCCACTTACCCACTATGTAATTTTGGACTAATGATTAAGCACTGAGTGCCCTGATTCCCGCATTGAGAAAAGGAGAGTAATGACTACTTATCTAATAGGGCTACTATCAGGATTTAACCATTAATACAGACATGCTTAAAACTGTGTCAAACACACAATGAACACTCAATCAATATAAGAGGCCATGGTTGTTTTTAGGTTTGCAATTACTTAATCCTCTGGAAGCGTCCCTGGAGCCTTCAGATCTGCTCCAGTCTGAACAGATCCCCCTCTGATGATGACGCCACAGCTGAGGCTTTGGGATGCTTCTTGCCTTGCTTTTGTGTTGCAACTCTTATTTCGTGGATCTTGTCTTAGCTTATTTCCCATTTTGGTGGAAACACCTTGCTTTTATCCTCTCCAGAGAATAAATCTCCAGACTTCTACCAAGATGAAGGCTTGATGGTGACTGGCAGAGTGGTCCTCATGCTACACATAAGTGAGGAGAAATTTGAGGGTTCTGCTCCTCAAACACATTTTCACTAGACAGTCCTGTGTCAGCCCTACTTCAAGAGGAAGCTAGTACTACTAATTCCTGAATCTTCTGGGGGTTTGTAGTTCAAGTTGGATTACCTCTTGACTGTCCCCCTGCCAACCTGGATTTCAGCCTTCTTGGGTCTACTGAAACCTAACTACTCCCCTTCTCCATCTGCTTTTCAGCTTCTAAAATCATGTTGCTGATGTCTCCTCTCACCTTCACTTAGGCCCTAATTACTTTATACCCAAGGGTAAAAAAGCTCAAACCCTTTACTGTTACCGTATTGAGAGGCAACTGAGGTTAAAGCTTATGTTCAATCTACCATCTTCAACTAAAAGTCTATTAACCCTACATCTTACTGGCAGAGTGGCTGAGGTACCAGGAGAGGGTAAATACTTGGTGGAAGCTTGCAAAACCAGTAAGAAATACAATCAGAAAGTGAACTCAGGATCAGGTCAGCTTCATCCTAAACTCCAGCCCTTTCCCTTGGAGAGCACACTCCCTCTCCAGGGAAACACGGGGCCTCTTCCAGTAGGAACCGTTTATTAGAAATGTGTTCCACTTTGACATTAGTACCAGGATAACTACCATTAGACTTTGAAGATTCACGTGACATCTCTCAGCCTACTGCTGGCACCACACCGCATTCCATGACCCCCTCCCGAAGCCCCTGCACTTTTGCTCCATGAATTCTTTCAAAACCCCAGGCTCAGTCCTCTGACCTCAGTTTGAAAGGTCTCCTAACAAGAAAGGGAATGGGTCCAGCACTGGGGCCCTTTCCCTTGCTTACCCTATAATATGACTGCCAACTGTCACCTTTCCCAATGATCCAAATACTTGTAGGAAATCTAAGAAGCCCATTCTCAGAAAAAGTCTGGGGTCTTTTTATCCAAAAGGCAGTAAGAGGGACACTTTCAGGCCTCACTCACCAACAATGACTGGTTTCAGCTCATGAGCAATCCTAGACCACATCTGCCACACTTGGCCTGTGGGTCTCCATCAGTCTTATCCACTACACAGCCCAGTAGATAAGATACAGAGTCTAGAATCACATGGGCAGGGGGTTCAATCCCAGCTTTGTCACTTATCTACTTGTATGGACTGAGGACAAGTCACTCAGTTCTCTAAGCCTTGGTTTTCTCATCTATAAGGTGAGAAAAGTATTCACTTTGTTGAGCTGTAGTATTCACTTTGTTGAGCTGCCATCAGTTTAAATGAGATATTGTATATTAAGCATTAAGCATAATATCTGATCTGGTGCCAGGTAGGGCAAACAACACATGTATCCTGCATGGTGTTCCTGGGAATGAAGCCCCCAGCAGCCTGCACCCTCAGCTCCTGGCCCTGCATGTAAACATTGAGGGTCACCAGAAGCTGGCCTCAAGGTTCCAGGGTTGCTCCCACCCACTCAAATCCTCCAAACAATGTGTACTGGGGACAGAAACTTTGGTTATATAAAAGTTTAAAAGAGTGAAGTGATGCAAGCTACTTTAAGGATACCGGAGATAAATGATCTATTTATATTTTTATGGTGAAGACATAAATAGAAAAAAACACAGCACCCAAAGAAATGTTCCTTAAAATATATGTACAGCATGGAAGAGAGATATATGCATAGAACAAACAGATGCTAACTATATACCTTTTCACATCAGCCATAATTCTGCAAGACTCATTAATTCAAGGAGATTTACCAAGCATCATTATAATTTTAAAAATTAACCCCCTAACAAATTGCAGCATGGTGTGCTTTGGTGACTTTTTACAGAAGAATGAGGAGCTCCTAAATCCCAACCTTAACTATTGATCCACAGACATTATAAACATACAGGACAATGTTGTTTTATACTGTGTTTATTCATTCAACAACTATTTGCTGAGCGCCTACTAAGTGCCAGGCATTGTCTGGGTCCTGAGAACGGAGCATGTGCAATGGAGACAAAAATCCTTGTCTCTACAAAGGGTGTTCGCTAGTTATGGGAGACGGGCACTACACATGCTAATACATTAGATTTTTATATAACTAAAAATTACTATAAAAATAATAGTGGAACTGAATGAAACACTTTAAATAAAGACAGTCAGGTAACCCAAAAATCTAGCCTTTGGATTTGAATCCTATGAAAGGTAGATGGAAAGAGAATGAAAAAAAAAAAAAAAGAGATTAAAAGGGGGAAAAAATAAAGCATCAGAAAGGAAGTGAAGGAGCTCTGAGGCTCATAAAATAGGAACCCAGGAAGGACACACACCTAGAGACCCTGGGTCCAAACACCCTGGTTTCCTCCCTCCACCCTATAGGGAATGGATCCTGAGTGCAGGGAGAGGGAGGCCACCTTTGGGTCCCATGTAGGACACAGAAAACTCTGACATGCAGCACCCCAGGTAGGGAGAGAAACAAGCTGACCAAGGGGAGTTGATGGGGTCACAGATGACATGGAGATATGAGGGGACCCTATATTCTTTTTTATTTGTTTGAGGCAAAGTCTTGCTCTGTCGCCCAGGCTGGAATGCAGTGGTGCAATCTCGCTCACTACAACCTCCACCTTTCGGGTTCAAGAGATTTTCCTGCCTCAGCCTCCTGAGTAGCTGGGATTACAGGCGCGCACCACCATGCTCAGCTAATTTTTGTAATTTCAGTAGAGACGGGGTTTCACCATGTTGGTCAGGCTGGTCTCAAACTGCTGACTTTGTGATCCACCCGCCTCAGCATTCAAGTGTTAGGATTACAGGCGTGAGTCACCGTGCCCAGCCCGGGACCCTGTATTCTTGCCAGCAAGTGACAGCAGGGAGTTAGGGCTCCATGCAAGAAGCCAGCTCTGTTTCTGAAGTTTGAAGAGGCGTCGATGTTGGGAAATTGGCAAAGGAGGCTGGCTGGCTGCTAAAGGACATGAGGTTATTCTGTTCAACTTGAAGAATTTACTCCCATTTGGAGTATGTGACTTCACTGAAGGGAAATTCTCTAGAATTATCTTAGGTCTTGCAGACTATTTACAAACCAAACAAAAGTATATTCAAAAGTGTATTTGTTTACAATGAGAAACGTAACTGTCATTGAGGCCAGAAGGCAGTGTGCCTGGTGCTTCATGTATATTAATTTATTTAATTTTCATGATAACCTGAATGCAGTAGAAAATACTATTACCTCCATTCTACAGATCGGGAAAGTGAGGCACAAGAAATTAAAATAATGGTGAGAGAATACAGAGCTGTGACTCAAACCACGGCAGTATGGCTCGGATTCTACACTCTTAACCATTGGGTTACGTGCTAATTACAGGAGATGAAAAAAGGAGGAGGATTTAGAAAGTGGTTTGGGTCACTGGGTGTGTGGTATCATGCACTGATGATTTTGTGGAAGTTAAAGCACATGTTAGCATCTCACCTGCATTTGTTAGTCCTCTCCCCATCACCAGGTTTTATTTTGAACCTGTTTTGCTCTGTTGATTTCAAGGTGTGATGCTTGACATATAAAAGACAAGCTTCTCTTACCTTTTGAATGAAGAAGGCAGTGATTTGGGTGAGTTTGGTAGATAAGTCATATATTTTCCATTTTGATATAGAAATCATAAGTGATCGATCAATTACCAAAGCTTTTTAGATAACTCTAGTCAATACATAGGCAGGAAACGTGCCTCCCAGGCCCAGGCTGGTAAACGTGAACATGCTCTACCTTTCGAAGCTCATAATGTTAGTTTCTATTTTGTTGTGAGGACATGGTTGATTATGTTAAATTCTAGTTTTAGTTCTATGTCTTCCTTCTCATCTTCTCAGCCCTAAACTTTGTACCAATGCATTCAACAAATATATTCTGATTATCTGGTATGTACCAAACTACACCAAGGGGACAGAGATGAATGAGACATTGGTTCCTCCAGGAAGAGAGGTGGGAAAGTGGGAGGAGGCAGGAAAAGGCAGATAGGCCTAGTCAGACTCATTATATGAGATGGGATGAAGGTGAAGTCTCTCCCTGACAAAACAGTAGTAACCAACAGCAGACAATTCTACCTTTACCATTGGTGAGGAACACAACAAATCAACACAAACAAAAACACATTTGGGCCATTGTTTTCATTCTCCTGTTCCTAAGTTTTAAAGTAAGAGCTTGTCACAGCTGATAATAAGCAAAGGGGACATGGAGGGGTTCATCTCACCTCACTAGATATTCTCTGATGAAAGTCTTTACAAGGAGCTAGGAAAAACAAAATATAGTTAGTCCTCCACATCTATGGGTTCCATTTCCATGGATTCAACCAACTTTGGATCAAAAATATTTGGGAAAAAAGAAAAGGATGGTGTGGTCCATACTAAACATGTACAGATTTTTTATGTCATTTTATATCAGGGACTTGAGCATCCCTGGATTTTGGTATCTGCTGGGGGTCCTGAAACCAATCCCCCATGGATACCAAGGTACGACTACAGTTATAGTAAGCAGATTCATAATACACACCCTACTCGGCATATCTTTTAAAAATTTCTCCTCTTTTGAAAAGTTGAGGGGCTGTGAAATCCAAGGCTATGGCGCATAGACTATAGACTGGCAATGCTGGAGGGGACCATGAAACTGTGTGATCCCACTGACCTCGCTGCACAGGTGGGAAGCAGGTTCAAAGAGGCTGAGTGACCTGTCCAAGGTCACACCACAGCTGGTTAGTCAGAACCACTACAGCCTGCATATATTCTTCTCTAATCTAATTCTCGGTATAATATTATAGCCTGGATGTGAGGGCAGCATTAGACATACTTGGAAAACAGTGAGAGGCCACAGGAGTAAGAATGTCATTAAAGTCTTAATTAAGGACACACGGTGACCCCAAGCAAACCTCACCATTTTTACCTTGTACCTCCCTGCTGTTCCCTCTCTTAGTTCCAGCTTCTTATTCTAAGAAAACTCATCCTTACCGCGATCCAGCAAACCATAGGAGACTTACACTGAAAAATGCCCCTTCAGTCCTAAAAACAGGATGGCTTCCTGGCATCACTCTAGTCCCACCGTTAAACTAAGTAAAATCATGTAAAAATGCATCACTCTTTGAAGGGAGTGTGAGACAACCAATTGCCACATGGCACTAAAAATGGTAACGCTGAAAAGGTTCTTTGTTCAAATGCATGGCTTATTTATCCTATAGTGTCTAGAAACATATGAGGCCTGTGCAATTAATTTTAAAATTTCACCCGTGCCAATTTGTCAAAGCACCAGGTCAACTGAATGCAGCCGGCTGTGCCAGACATTTGCCAAGACAAAGGCAGGATTCGATTGGATCCAAGTCCCCCAGTTCTCAGGGCAGGCCACCTTCATAAATGACAGCCTCCACACGCACCAGCTTCATTTTTGCAGCTGTTCACGCACACAGAGGAAGTTTCAGAGGATGGAGAAGCGAGAAAATGGCTATGTGGCCCTGAACAAAAGGCACATCTGCTCTTCTGCGTGTATTTTCGTCATTCCTAAATGAATCTGTGAAACCTGGCCTGACTGTGTGTGGGGACAGAGGAGGAGCTTGGCACTCGCCCCTCATCCCTTAGGGTTTGTTCATCTCTTTACACTCTCTTCCAAGGTAATATTCAAATCAACAGCACAGCTCAATTTACTTTGCTTGTGACTCTAATTGAATAAATCTAAAATAACAACAGACGCGCTGGCCCAGAGCCTTGGCCAAATTTTTCCTTAGACACTTAAAGCACATTCTGGCTGTTTTAATTCTGCCTGCAAGCAGGTAAATGCAGCCTAGTCCACTGCCTGACTTTACACCAGAGGAGGAATGACTGTCATTTCGTCTACTATTTCCAAGGCGGCTAATATGTACTGATGGGTAGAAGCTTTGCAGGAGAAGTTTTTGGTTTTGTTTCTTTTTTTTTTTTGCTAAGAAAAACTTAAGCACTCTTGAAAATGGGGAGAATATTCTCATCCAAGTTGGTTAGCTGGCCTTTCACACAAAGATGTTTCATAAGGTATTATTCTGTGCCCAAATATCACTTCTTCAGAATCATAAGGGCTGAGTCGGCTCTGGGAGTTCGTTCAGTCTCTTTTCTAGGTTATGTTTAGGTGAGTCTTCAAAGATCCTGAGTGTGCAGCTATTCCCATTTGTAAACATATCCAGAGGACCACTGCTCTTAATAAGCCTGCCACTCACTCTAGTTTCTCTCAATCATTTTGTAGAGGGTCAGAATTTTAAAAACTGGATCATTACCTACTAGGGGGTAGGAGTGCAGGCTGAACCTTAGGAACATGGCAAGATAAGTAAGCAGCCATGATAGTTTAGAACAGGCAGGTCAAACTTCAGAATGCCCACACTTTCGTCTGGGGCATATCACCTAACAAGAACGTTTTTGAGGTGGCTCATGACTGTAATCCCAGCATGTTGGGAGGCCAAGGTGGGCTAAAGATACTGAGTATGTTTTTAAGGTCATGCGAATAAATCTGCTGGCATTCTTTCAGCTGTCTGAAGACAAGAGTTAAAAGGAAACAACAGGCTGGGCCCAGTGGCTCACGCCTGTAATCCCAGCACTTTGGAAGGCCGAGGTGGACAGATTGCTTGAGCTCAGGAGTTCAAGAAAGACCAGTCTGAACAACAGGGTGAAACTCCATCTCCATAAAATATGAAAGCAAAAAAAAAAAAAAAACCCAAAATTAGCCAGGCATGGTGGTGCGCGCCTATAGTCACAGGAATGATCTGGGAGGCTGACATGGGAGGATGATCTGAGCCCAGGGAGGTCAAGGCTTCAGTGAGCTGTGATTGTGCCACCTAGACTGGGTGACAGAGGGAGATACTGAGAAGAAAGAAAAAGAAAGAAAGAAAAGAAAGAAAGAAAGAAAGAAAGAGAGAGAGAGAGACAGAAAGAAGAAGAAAGAGAGAGAGAAAGAAAAGGAAGGAAGGAAGGAAAGAAGGAAGGAGGGAGGGAGGGAGGGAAGGAAGAAAGGAAAGAAAGAAAGAAAGAAAAGAAAAAGAAAGAACGAACGAACGAACGAATGAATATGATTGGTACCTCTTCAAGATGGGAAGGAACCTGCCAAGGGTGGCCGTGCTATGGCTAGGTGGTGATGGTGCTGTGGCAGTATCTGCAGTCTTAATGACAAATGAAGACATTCCTGCTCCTGCGCGTATCCCACAGGTGCAGGGCCATCACGACGAGCATGTCTGTCAATGTGTAAGCGTGTTCATTACACCTGCACCCAACATTTGTCAGAGTTTGGAATCTTTTTTCTCGTCGGTATAGTAAATGCACCAGCAAGCACTGTCAGGCCAAAGGCCTCTTCTAGCTTCTCTACAGAGACCAAGTAACCTTTGCCTTCTCAATAAGCCTGCCACACACTTGACTCTAGCCCCTCCTCAAGTTTTTCTTCCAGGTAGAAATTCCAAGTCTTTCTTTCCCTTTTCTAGGCCTTGGTGTCTCATGAAGACCAGGTACAATGACTGCTCAGGCTGGTAGACTTATGGACCAAGCAGTTTATGCTTGGAAATTGGCTCCCAACCACTGGGAAGTCTGGTCAGAAGGTGTAGTCTTAGCAACCCAAATCCACCTCTGGTACAGAGCACCTCTGAAGTCAAGCTCATGCTTCAATGAGAGCCAGCCAGTTGCCCTATCTTTGTATACAAGGGCAGCATGTGATAAGTTACCCTAACATGGCTGCTAATACCACCACCGACGCCTACCTAGCACAGAGAGGAAATCTTTACCTAGTGAATGAACGAATGTCAACTTCACTACCTGGAGCAGGCCTCCGTGCTGATTAAATATCCTACAGCCTGCACATTTTGGCTCCTATTTGAGGTTTTTCCTCTTTATATTCGTCGTCTGCCCTTCTGAGCCCACATCTTGTTTCTAATCAGAGCTCAGAGTGAAACATGTGTAAGGTAATTACTCCTCAGTGTGCTGTGGCAGCGCTCATTGATTAGAAATTGTTTTCACGGGAACACTCTAACAAGGAGTTTTGATTAAAGGTGGATTATTATTTCAGTTCTTTGTCTCACCCACGTACATTTACTCCCTCCTTCTAAAAGAAAATTTGTGCATGTGAAGATAGATGTTAAGGGAGTTAGAGGAGTTTTTTAGAATGAAGCTATTTATTCAAGTAATCTCAAGTCAATATTTCTTTAAATTACTAATTGAGTTTTTTCCTGAAGCTCATGCTCTGAACCCTTAATGTCATTCTCTTCCATCTCATCTCTCTGGGAAGATGCTGTGTTCACGTCCAGATGTCCTGCATTGCGGGGCCAGACCCAATCACAGCCGGCGTGAACACGCCTCATCAAGGCTCCAGGGGCTGGGGGATCAGGACCCAGTGGGCTCTTCGAAAACATCAGATGGTCTGTGGGGGTTTGATGAGTCCAGCGAGTTTACTCACAGGTCCTGTCTTTCTGTGCCTGCCCTAAAGGGAACTGTACTCTTAAAATGGTGAGCACCTACACCACACAAGGCATTTCAAGTGTGCCCTTCTGTTAAGCTGTTTACAGCTGTAGAAATTATTCTCTTATTGAATAATGGAAAGCAGGCATCTAAGGTCTACAACAGAAGCTGAGGTGAGATGCACAGGAGGAAGTTCAATTTTTTTTTTTTTTTGCCATTTAAAAAATCATCTTCCATTCTTCTTCCTGAGATGCTAGGTTGGATTCCACATGCAATGGGGAAGACAGGGTATGCTCTGATGCCAAGTCTCAATTGCTGCTTTAGATGGAGAAAGAATAACTCAAGACATTCTAAAAGGTTTTAAGATTACAATTTTTTTTGGTAACATTTTTACCTTGGCATAAGGTATCATTAGTCCTTAATCCAAGCAATCAGAAAGCTTAAACAACAGACAAGAAACTTAACAAAAAAGTCATATTGGGGATTTACAGTACTCAGAAGAGCACTTCCCATGGATTGTCCTGGATCAATGTAGCTCAAACTTAAGTCCATCATTCTACATTTATGTTGCTCTAGAGGAATAAACCTATTCTTCCCAAAATAATAAGCTTCAGGCGCCTAAAATTATTATGTATGTGTATACATATACATGTATGCATGTGTTATAATACAAACAGACAAAAATATACACATACATATATGTATGTATGCACCTATGCAATATTAGTGTGAGTCCTTGGCTAAGGAGATCTTATTCATTCAGTGAATATTCTAATTGTGCAATCATTATGTTAAGTACCACGGATAACATCAACAGATTTCCTACCCTCAAGGAGTTAACAGTCTAGCAAGAGGGACACGAAAGAAGTAAGTGTCAAACAGCAGTTTTCTGATGGTATGATGACCACCAAGGACGATGACCTTGGAGGACAGGGGCACCACAAAAGCTGTTCTAAAGAAGCAGCCTTGAGAAGCATCTTAGAGGTGTTTGCCCAGAGACCTCTGTGTATGAGATCTTTGATACATGGTTATCTTCAATACCCTGCTCTTGGTATGGTAACTTATCAATAACCATTTGGGGTATGCAAACATCTTCTATATTAGCTCACAGGGCTGATGTTAATCCTGAGTTTCATGACCTGCCCTTGGCATCCAGTGAATGCCGCCTAGGTGCTTTCTTTAGAACTGTGGACACGTGAGGCCAGGCACGGTGGCTCACGCCTGTAATCCCAGCACTTTGGGAAGCCGAGGCGGGTGGATCACCTGAGGTCAGGAGGTTGAGACCAGCCTAGCCAACATGGCGAAACCCCATCTCTACTAAAAATACAAAAATTAGCTGGGCATAGTAGTGGGCACCTGTAATGCCCGCTACATGGGAGGCGGAGGCAGGAGAATCACTTGAACCCAGGAGGTGGAGGTTGCAGTGACCCAAGATTGTGCCACTGCACTCCAGCCTGAGACTATGTCTCAAAAAAAAAAATGCAAGAAACAAAAAACAAAAAACTATAGACATATGAAATGGACAGTGCAGTGTAGGGTGGAGGTTAACCGGAAATGACTGGCGAACTGGATCAATTGGTGCCCTCGCCTCTCAGTGCCCTGTGATGGCATACCCCTGTGAGCAGGCACACCCAGGGAAGTGAAGAGTGTTTTGAAAATAAAGACAATGTTGTGGAAGAGCTCTTTGCTATTCTCACAGTATTCCTCTTCCCCTCAGGAGGACAAGCTGGACTCTTCTCCAGCCCGCGTTGGGAGCAGGGCATGGGGGGCTTTGTCACGAAACCTTTGCCATCAGCATAGCCATGTCAACCTAAAGGGAGAAACTGAGGTAAAATCAATAAGAGGGGAGTTTATTAGGGCCAAGATAAGAACAGCTTCTTAGAAGACTCACATCCAAGTAACCCCGGATATGAGTTCCATTTGACCTTTGCTACAAGCAGGATTTTAAACGCAAGAAAAGTGACAAGGAGTGGGTGATGCAAAGGTGTTTGTCAGGAATTCTCATTGGTTTGCAGAAACAGCATTGATTAGTGACTGGCTATATGGGGTTGAACTATATGGTATGGGTCAGGTGTCTGGTGTGCAGCATTGTTAGGTTAATTTTTGGCTACTTGTGGCCGTATAGCAGGTAGCTTCAAGAGATGAATAATTAGCTCAAGAGGACAGTAGGATGTGGCTGCTGTCTCATTCCTATGCCTCTCTGGGCCTGATAATTTAGAGGTGGCTCACATTCATCAGATAAAATGTTTCTTTTTCTTCCTCAGTAACAATGTGAGCAAGCCAGGCCTCTGGTCTGTTATACTGACCTAGAAGGAGTAACACTCAGATGCTCCAACTCAGAGGAAGCCAGGGGTGGGCGTGGCCAACTCGCAGATTTAGCTTGGTTGTTTGCCATGATATGAAGCCAATTCAGATCTGCTGCATCTCCTTTAGTGCTGCCATGATGGCTTAATGGCTGTGAGGCCTTAGACCTGTGAGTTAGATGCTCTGAGCCGTGGTACTCCCACAGCACCAGTACATAATATGGTGCCTCATACAGAACAGGTACTCAATGGCATGTGCAAGTACATGTGTACACGTGTGCATCCAGGCGTGCATGCGCATGTTTTCTGAGGTACAAACACACACACACATACCTGACAAAAGAGCCCTCAAATGATTAAAGGAAAAAGGGACTTGAAGACACACACTTTCCCAAAAGTTAAACATTATCTTGTGGATACACCTTTAAAAACTCAGTGCAATAATGGAACAGATGTGGCAAAATGGATACTGATGTTAAAAAAAACATTATTCCAAAACCCACCAGATGAGCTGAGAATTTACTAAAGAGACAACTGAGGAAAAGCAGGGGACCCACTTGGGGTACTAACACTCAGAATATAGCAGGTCAAAGACCTCTGGGTTCCAGCCGACGCCAGGACCTGATGGGCAGCAACATGGACCCCAGCTCAGAGGCACTGACCCCATCTTCAGTGGTAAATAGCCACTGCTCATCAATGAAGGATTCTAAGTACAGTACAACACCTTTCCAAGGGCTTACACTTCAAGAGCCTCATTTGGCACTGTTCTTAGCTGACTCATTTGCAAATAAAGAACAAATGTGGATTGAAGAAAACAGAAAGGTAGGTCTGATTCCCCAGTTTACAACAGAATCTGGCCTTTCCTAGGCACCAGAGTTTCCCACAGGGCATTTTGCAAAGGGTCCCACGAGAAACACATCCCTCTATTTAAGCAAGAGAAATCTACTTCTCATTTTTGAAAATCCCCAAAGGTATTCTGAAGGTATCTGTCATAATTCCCAGATGAGTGCCTACCTTTAGGAGTTCTTTAAGTACAGGGTGTAAACATGGTAACATTTCATATGCAAATTTCAAATAATCAATGAGAACAATATGGCTTCTGGTTAATGGTAACTCCCCCGATGGGACTTGAAATGCAAAGGCAGAGTGACTGGGCACTGGCACTGCGAATAGGCTGGCCACTGAAAGGCTGAAGAAACACATGTCAAAATGAAAAATCCAGTACCTTGCTTTGAAATATGTGGATATATGCTTAGGCACTTCAACTCATTTTAGACTTATAACACTGCTTTTAAGGTAGGGTTATTACATCAGTGGTTCAGAGAGGCTAAGTAACTTGTCCAGATGAGAGAGAAGCTGGGTTTATAACACAGGTCTCTTTCTGCTATATCAATCAATTTCACTGTACATGCATTTTAGAGAAATATCTTTAAGACACAGATTTTATCTTGTAGTTGACAGGCTATACAAGTTGCCTGTCAGTTATGAGTGCTCTTATGGGCAGTCTTAGAGTGCCTGCCACCTCCAAGGCCCCTGTATAAGTCTGAGCTTGGACCTCATCACCAGGGCTGGGTGCTGGGGATTCAGCTGTGACTGGCCTGAGCTCTGCCCAGTGGAGGTCCCTGTCCTGGTGATGACTCTATGGACTGATCAGATTCTTTCTCCTGAGGACACTGGACATCCACTAACAGTCGCCAGAAGTAGGAGGTTTAAGTGAGGGAGGCACCATCAAGAACCCAGACCCCATACTGGTTTAGCCAGAACAGGGAGTATGGGAACAGGCTTCCTGGAATGCTAGCCAGGCACCCTCTCCAGAGAGTCCTCAGTTTTCAGTGAAGCCTGCTCTGAGAAGAACAAGATCTGTTTTGTTTTTTGAGCCAGAGTCTTGCTCTGTCACTCATGCTGGAGGGCAGTGATGCGATCTTAGCTCACTGCAGCCTCTGCCTCCCAGGTTCAAGCGATTCTCCTGCCTCAGCCTCCCGAGTAGCTGGGACTGCAGGCACGTGCCACCACACTCGGCTAATTTTTGTATTTTTAATAGAGATGGGGTTTCACCATGGTGGCCAGGTTGGTCTCGAACTCCTGGCCTCAGGTGATCCGCCTGCCTCAGCCTCCCAAGGTGCTGGGATTACAGGTGTGATCTATCACGCATGGCCCAGGACGGTTTTAAGTCTCCCTTAACAGCTTATTCTCTGCACACCCCCAATGCCTGTAGTAGCTCCTTTCACTGTAACTTAGGAGGGCAAAGCGTATTACTGTTTTAAAGTACTGTATTAGAATATAGAATCAGAGAGTGACTGGATGGCACCATCTCGCAGTATAAGGCAGAAGTCACTGTTCCGAAAGGGCTCTGCTGGCTTTGGTCACCCACCTTGGACATCAGATGGACTGAAATTTAGAGCTATCCATAAAAATCCCTGGAGGGATCTGTCATGGGCTGAACTGTGTCCCCCCAAAATTCATATGTTGCAGTCCTAATCCCCAGTACCTTGAACGTGGCTGTACTGGAAGACAGATAGGGTCTCTAAAGAGATAAGAGGTCATTAGGGTGGCCTAATCCAATCTGACTGGTGTCCTTAGAAGAAGGGGAGGACACAGACACATACAGAATGGGGATCATGTGAGGATACAGTGAGAAGATGCCATCTACCAGCTAATGAGGGAGGCCTCAGGAGAAATTAACTCTGCCCACACCTTGATCTTGGACTTCCAGCCTGTAGGACTGTAAGGAAATAAATTTCTGTTGTTTAACCCACAGTCTGTGGTGTTTACTATGCAGCCCCAGCAAACTCATAAAGAAGGCTTCAAGTTGGGCTTTTGTGAAAAGAAAAAAGAGTGATTAAATCAATATGCTGGAAGCAATATAGAAATTTGGTTAGAGTATGGTCCTGGATTTTGACTGCTGAGGGCGATGCTATCTCTGTCACTTACAGGCTGTGGCTCCCTAAGCGAGCTTCTTTACCCGTGGCCTCATAAATGAAAGGCAGCCAGGAACACTGCCCGCATCGTGGGTGTGGTGAAGGTGTAGTGATGCCAGGCATGCAAAAGACTTGGCATGGTGCTAGAGCCTGTGATCCTTGTCCTCAAGAAAACTTTGCTTTTATTTTTACCCAGTTAATCCAGATGCCATCAGATACAACTACCTAGATGTGATATACGGAGGACGAAGCTCTTGGTATCTAAGGCCTCCTCACCAGGAATGGTTGGAGAGCCTCATCTGACTTGGCAATTGGAATGCTCCCCGTCAGCTCTGGGTTCTTTCTCTGCAAGTCTGCACGCGGGCAGGAGTGTCTCATGCCATTGAGGCCAGGAGGACTGTGTGCATCTATTCGGCTCCGGATCTCAGTCTTTTCCTGTGCAGTTGCTTGAAGCTCCCTTTAACTGACAGTGTTCATGGAAAACAAAGAGCTTTGCTTCTTCCTGGAATATTCTATGGACTTCTTGCCATCTAGTGCCTGCAGTGGCTTTTCTCCCTGTGAGGCCCTGGGGCACGCTGTACTCACTACCTCAGGTCCCTCTGCCATGCCAGCTGCTTCTGCCAGTGAAGTGGGTCAGGGAGAGTAACTCATTGATCGAGGTGGACACTTACGGTAATGAAGAGGCTGTCAGGGGACAGAACCAGAATATCTCTGTGCTCCCAGAGTGCCTCTGCTGGACTCCTGGGGGCAAGTAGTAGAAAGCTACTCCTGCTGGCTCGACCAGGCAGGGAACTTGTTTCAGAAGGTAGCAGACGAAGGTGAGACACAGAAATGGGGACTCGAATGCCCTCTGGACTCTCCCTTTTCTGCTTCCCTCTGGAGGCAAGCTTGCTTCTGCTCCCTGCAGACTGCCATTCTTTGCCTCACTGCTGCTCAAGGTAAACAGACAATGTGGAAAGTACCTGTGGAAAGAAAGATGACTTCTATCATCACCAACTGTAAATTCCTTCATAGGTCAAGCGTCTGTCTGGGCCCAATCAGCTGAGACTTGAGGGTAAAAGGATGCCCCATTGCACAAAATGGCTGCCAGGGCCCACGGTTCTGGATTGGAGGCAGAAGCAGTTGCTAGCAAAGGGGGAATCACTGGGAGCTGGGTGGACACCCCAGACAGTAACCAGTACACTGTCAGGCCTTCGCTGCAGAAGCTCAAGTTCTGTAATCAAATTTTCTCAACCTTGCTATCACATGAAGGGCACTTCACAGAGATTTCTCCTTTTAGTCTTCCTTGTAAGTGTTGCCCATTTTGTTAGCAATATCCAGTGTTATAATTTCACTTAGGACTTTAAATTTTGGAATGCTCATTAGCCATCTCCAAAGAGAAATGCTGACTTAAAAAAACAAACCCTGTTACACTTCTTTAAAGTGCTACACCACGAGAAACACACAGCTTTTTGTGAATGAGTATAGCGGTGCTATTTTAAAACAGATGCCTAGTAGCTTATAGGTTTTGGAAATTTTTTTTACCCTAACATTTTTTTAAATACCAATAGATAATGGCAAAATAGTGTCATAGCCTTAGAATTATGGCTGATATCCCTTATTTCATTAACACAGACAGTGACTGCTTGGTATTCGCTTCCATCATCAAACTAGCAGCTCACTGAATCCCAAATCCAAATACAACGTGCCACATGCCTTCTGCAGACTCCCTCTGCCATGTAGACTCCGTGGGGTGGGCTTCAGGCCTGAATCAAAACCTGGAGAAACAAAGACATGGGGCCTGGCCAGGCTGCACGTCTCATCCAACACTGCCCTGCACACAGAGGGGCTGGGTGCATCTTCCGATTCTGCCATTTTCTGCATGGGGCGTCCTTCCTGTTTCCTCTACCGTACTTCCCCACCAGCACACGTGTTACCCAGATCCTATAACACTCACTGTGCATAAAAAAAGAAACAAAAGTATATTGCAACTTATTCCTTAAGGTGTTAAAAAAATTTCTTTTTCAGATCTTAAAACCCCACCATACTTTTATTCCCAGCTTGTCACATCCTCAGCCTGCTTTATTCTTTTTTTCTATCCAAAACAATTAGATCTTAAGAAAGCAATTGTATTGTTTGGAGTAAATTATCATCAGCAACTGAGTGCCTGTTTCGAGTATGGCCTTAAAACACAAAGTTTGCTAATTAGAAGCTTGGCTGTTCTTGGTTTGTATTTAATGCTTGTACTTAATTACAGTAAGTTTCTCCTAGAAGAAACCCACCATTAGCATATAACCAGCACCATCAACAATAATAGTTAACATTTACTGGACACTTGTTTTGCACCAGGCACTGCAAAATAACCTTCTAAGGCAGCTTCACTGTTAAACCTCAAGATAAGAAGTTGAGGCTTAGAGAGGTGAGTAACTTGCTCGAAGTTCCACAGCCAACAAGTGACAAAGCCAGGACTTGCACTCAGGGTGGCCTATAAAGCCCACACTGTAGCCACTACCCTACAAAGGCTTCATATTCCGTTTCTTGCAGGACATATGAAGAAATAAGAGAGAATATGACAAAACCGACTTTGTATAGTGACTGCGGGACAACTGAACTCCAGAAATCATGATGAAAGCTCAGGAAACTGGTCAATCCAACTGTGGAATGATTTAGCTGGGTCAAAAGGCACACAGAGGCTTTGCATTCCAGTTACTTATGGCTACAATGTGGCCTCCAAAAAGGGACTAGGGGATTGCCACATGGCCTACTCTGGTCTGACATGAGAGTAAGGCTATCTTTTGGTAAGAATAGGAGCGCAAGCAAACCAAACCACAAATGAACTGCTTCATATACAGCTGGTACCTAAAGTACTGTTTTAAAAACTGAGCAAGGCCTGCCATTGCGGCTCACATCTTTGGGAGGTGAAGGTGGGAGGGGAGCTTGAGCCCAGGAGTTTAAGACCAGCCTGGGCTCTCAAGCCTGGGCAACATTGCAATACCTCATCTCTACAAAAAAATTTAAAAAATAAAAATTAGCTGGGCATGGTGGAACACACCACCTGTGGTCCCAGCTACTCAGAAGGCTGAGACAGGAGGCTCGCTTGAGCCCAGAAGATCGAGGCTGCAGTGACCTGTGATCCAGCCTGGATGACAGAGCGAGACCCTGTCTCAAAAATAAAATTTAAAAAATTGAGCAAAATCATTGGTTTTGTGTCTTGCAAAAGAGTCACTTATTGTAAATTATCTATCCTATAAATGGTATCAAGAAACCTGGTTAACTGTTTAGAAAAATAAAAGTTTGAGCCTCTCATCTCATGATACCAGATGGAACTAGAAAAAAATGTTTAATAATAAACAACTTAAGAGAAAATATAAGTAAATATATATATATGATCTTTAGACGGATAAAGCAATTGACAAAAATTAATGAAAAAAGTTGGATATGACAAAACAAAAAATATAAAATAACTTTATGCCCCACATATGATGAAGGACAGGCAGAAAACAACCTAAAAAGTTTGTAACAAATATGAGATAATCCAGACTAGTATTCTGGGTATATAATTAGCTAGTCATTGATATGAGATATTTTATTGTTTATAAAACTGCACCAGAAAAAGTAGGCAAAAGAAAAGAGTTAAACAATGAAGAAAAGAATATAAATGATTACCAAATATATGAAACTATTTTGTTTTGCCAGTCATAGCAAATGCTCTGATAGATGCAAATAACTGTAATTTTGCCATGTAAAGAAGGACTAAAATATTAAAATAGTATGTGACAATGGCAGAATTTTCTTAGTATATATGTATGTAAGATATTCCTATACATTTTTTAAAAAGACTAGAAAAAGGATATAAAAATTATCACCGGTAAGCTAGGCATGGTGGCATGTGCCTGCAGTCAGTGCTACCAAGGAGGTTGAGGTAGGAGAATTGCTTGAGCCCAGGGGTTCAAGTCCAGCCTGGGCAACATAGCAAGATCTTGTCTCTAAAACAAAACAAACAAAACAAACTGTCTGGGTGGTAGAATTACGAGGAATTTAAATTTCATTCCTTATACCTTTCTTTTCTAAAATAAAACCCCATTACTTCTAATAACAAAATCCAATACTTTCAGTATTTAAAAAGCAAAGGAAGGAAAGAAAACAGAAAGAAAGATGGAAGGAAAAAAGGAAGGAAGGAAGGACAAAGGAAGGAAAGAATTCTTCACCTTCAATAGGTTCAGAGGTAACAAAAACTTTAGAGTGATAAGGGTTCTAGTGTTCAGAATATATTAAGTCTTACAGCTGAAAACAACAACAAAAAAGAGAACTCAATTGAAAAGTAGGTAAAGGACTTAAATAGATGTTTCTCCAAAGGAGTTCATAAACGGCCAAAAAGCACATGAAAAGATGTTCCACATGTTAGTCATCAGAGAAATGCAAACTGAAACCACAATGAGACAATCACTTCACACCCATTAGGGTGGTAAGAAAGAAAAAGAAGGGGGAAGAAGGAAAGGAGGAAGGAAAGAAGGAAAGGAAGGATAAATCGATATGGGGCTTCTACGGGGCAATTAGATTTTTTTTTTTTTTTTGATATGGATTCTCTCTGTGTTGCCCAGGAGTGCAGTGGGGCAACCTTGGCTCACTGCAACCTCCTCCTCCCTAGTTCAAGTGATTCTCCTGCCTCAGCCTCCCGAGTAGCTGGGATTACAGGTGCCTGCCACCATGCCCAGCTAAGTTTTTGTATCTTTAGTAGAGACAGGGTTTCTCCATGTTGGCCAGGCGGGTCTCGAACTCCTGACCTTGTGATCCGCCCACCTCAGCCTCCCAAACTGCTGGGATTACAGGCATGAGCCACTGTGCCCGCCCTGAAAATATTTTGTAGCTAGATAGTGGTGGTAGTTACACTAAGTACCACTGAATTGCTCTCTTGAAAATGGCTAACTTTAGGTCATATGAATTTCACCTTATTTTAAAGAAAGAAAAAAGAACATCCTTCCCACCTCCCCAGAAAAAGTTTGGAATGGTCCTTCTAGAGTGACAGCAGCTGAATGGAGAACAATTTTAAATACATTTGTAGCACACCCTTGAATCTGAGACCCTGGATTCAGAGGTGAAATGCAAATAGAGCAGGTTCTGCCTGTGAAGAGATTCTCCTCCTGACATCTGCTATGAATTTTTTTGGATATATTTTTCCACAGAATACACCTGTGGGATATTTTAACAGGTACAGTTTCTGCATTTTTATTGGGGAATATGGTGAAAAAGTGGTTTTTAAAACATAATTCAAAAGCCCAACTGATAAACCAATACAAAGTTTGAAATTATGGCTTGTTTTATCTAACTTTAATTTTCATATTTACTGATGAAAAAGAACTAAATCATCATCTAACAAAATTATTAGCCACTCAAGGAAGCATACTAACTGATCATAACAGCTATTTTTCACAGTTGCTTAAAAATGTGTCCGAACAGTTGAATATCATTTTAATTAAACAAATTTGCAATTATGAGTATAATAACTGCCTTGACATTTTTACATTATAGCTTGAGCTAGAAGGAAAAAAATTCTCCTTTTATTGCATGGAGCATGAAACTTAAGTAAAAATATTATTTAAAATAAACAGTGTAATTACAGTATGTAAAATGCATAAATCTGGTCACATGTTACAGGGTTCAATTTTAGATTTCCACTTGGTCTAGCCACTGGCCGAGTGAAGCTGCCTGTAGGGCAGAGTGGTATCCAAGATCTTAGACAATTCCAGCCGTGGAAGAAGGACTCCACACAAACAGGATGCAGGAGCACACCCTGCCTTAGAGGGCCCTGGCTAAAATCTCTAAGAGACATTTGTTTCTTGAGAAGCACTTGAAACAGCTCTGCTTTGAAGGTTAGAGGAACCTTGAATTTTGGTTTTCTATTAACTACTAGGATTTTTCCATCTTGAATATCTATATTGATCTCCTTTACTTAAACTTTGCTAAGAATAGCTTCCATTCAGACTAGTCTTCTTGAGAATTTGATCTGTTTAATATTGCTAGATTTATTCCTGTATCAGACATGATAGAAATTTATTTGGGATTCGGATTTAAATAGATTCTCCTGCAGTAGGAATCCCAAAACCAAGACATTCAATGCATAGGTATTCATTGATTCAATCTGGGTTAAAAAAAAATTCTAAATATAATCAACTCTTATCTGTTTTCCCAGCAATATGTTCCTCACACCTTCCTTTCCCAGCTTTCTTTCTCTTATTTTGGGGAGGCTGTTTTTAGTTTGCGAGGTGAGTGGAGGTCAGGTCTAATCTCAAAATACACACTTTGCATTGTATTGCACTTTGGTTCCCAAAGAGTGGGTTTTTCCTTTGGAGGAGGCAACTCTGTGTAGCAGGTGAACAGATTCCCCTGCCATAAAAAAGTGAAGGAAAGTAAATGCAACTTTAAGAAGTCTTCTTCCCCCATATGCTGTATTAAGAAATGCTGATCAAAGCATCGCTCAGATTCCATTCATATTTTCAAGTCTTAATTTGTATGTTATATCCTTTCTTAAGTTAGACACATTGACTCTACTTGATGAAGTGAATTTAATATGGTTTGTCTTAAGTGCGCCACCCCAGTGCTGGGGAACTCTGACAGCCAATCATCACATCTGTGTAGTTTTTCCTTCTCAGAGAGGGCCGACAGGAGAGCTTTCAGCCATCTTATTCCAACCTTCAAGTGAGCTATAGGAGGATGGAAAATCAGAACGCCTAAATGACAGCAACATGAAACTTCCCTGCAGTATTATTCCAAATAACTATTACCAGACGCTTAACTACGAAGAGGCAGGTCTGGTTTCCAGAGTCAGAATGTTATGCTTACTCCATGAGATACCAACCCTTTGCATAAATCCATCAAATCAAGTATTCTCTAATTATGAACATTTGTGGAATAAATATAATTAAAGGCACAACAGGGGGGATATTTAAAGAAACATAATCAGCCAAAGTATTTTCTACCATTGAACTAACTACTAGAATACTACTCTCTGTCAAATCCTTATGGGTCTGTGCCTGTTTCTTGACGACGCTATAGTCTCGCTCCTGCAAGAGACTGTACCTTCCGATGGCTTTCATTCCCAGTCTTTGCGCTTTGACTTCCACCTCTCAGTTTCCTCTTCTTAGTTACTCACTCACTCTCTCCACCATCCTGTCCCCTGGGGTCCTTTCCTACCTTACTCTTTGCCTGTTCTAGACATTCACCAGGCATTTAGGTCATGATCAAGAGCAGTACACATTCCAATCCTGGCCTCTCTCTCCTGAGCTCTTGGGGTAACATCCCCCGTGTCCCGCCTCAAACTCAGGAAGTCCGAAAGTCACCAAATCATCTTCTCCCCCAAAGCACTGCTGCCCCTACTTAATCCTCATCTCAATTCCAACCACCGACCTTTTGGCCACACAGGTCAGGACTCTGGGAGCTATGTGGTTTCTTCATCCCCAGTCTCTCCTTTGAGTTGGTCCCCTTTCCCATAGATTTCAGTGCCTGTCTTTTTTTTAAATTACTGTTATCAGGTTCTCCCCACAAAGGCCCTGCTACTTTCTCAGCCCAGACTCTTATCTCCTCTCACTCAGGCTATTTGTTAAGATTTTCCTTAGCCTGTTTTCCAGCCGCCAACCTTACCCTTGTCCAACATAGGTAAGATAGATAATCACTTAAAAACTGCACATAGAAGAATTATTTCATGACTCTCCACATTGTCTACCAGGAAAGCCCACATTAAGGGAATACAGGCCTTTAGTATCTAGGCCCTCATCTCTGCAGCCTCATTTCCCCAACTCTCCCATCTTCCGCTATTATGCTGCTCACGCTAATCCACTCTCATGTTTATACATGGATGGCATGTATAAAGACAGCCATATATATTCTGCCTGAAATTTCTTGGCCTCTTTCATATCAAATTCCTATTTGCTTTTCAAGATTCAGCTGAAACACAATCTGAAATATTTCTTGAGTATTAAAGACAAAGTAAGGTGCTACCCCTGTTTGAAATCATGGTGGTGCGTTTCTCATTTAAGACATTTTTTCATAATGAATCACATGTATCTGTGTGATACCTCCTATCATACTGTGAGCTCCTTGAGGACAAGCACTCATTTGTTAAAAGTTATTTTTAGATCTCAGACCATAAATATCACAGATGGCATAGTGCCTTGCCCCTGGTAAGTGTTTAATCCATATATGGGTCATCTCATGTTCCCTGGAACAGAGATGGATGTGTGACAATCTGACATGGTGTTGATTTTTAGCTGTTCTAGCTATAAGGAAAAGAACCAGTTTCAAGTCATACTGAAATGGCCACCTCAGCCTCAACTCTGTGGTGCTCCAGAGTTCTCTCACAAGGAAGTTGATCACTTCATCCTCTTATCTTTTCCTTCTTGCCCTCTTCCGGTGCCTGAAGTCTGCAATTGCATGTGTTTGAGAAATCATGTGATCTCAGGTGATGGCAATGCACATCAAACCAGCTTAAACAACAGGAGAATTACCACTGGCTCAGGGAATCTGAGGAAGGACTGGATAACCAAGCTGTGGGAAGGGCAGCATGCAGCTGGGTGCCAGGACACCAGGGAACCAGGGACTCAGGCACACCAGCACTTTCCCTCCAACTCTCATCTCTGTTCACCACATTCTCCCTTTGATGGGAAACGTGTCCAGGGATGGTTCCTAGGTACTCACAGCTTCAGCCGCTGGAGGAGTCACCCAAGCTCCCTTTGGTTTTCTGTCCAAATATTATAAAGAAGAGGCCTTGCCTGCCCAGCTTTGCTGGGTGCCCATCCTCAGAAGTGTCCAGGGGCGTGGGGTCCCACTCTGCCGACACGGAGGCTCCCTTACTGACCATGCATTTCGGGGAAGAAGCTGCTTCTAGAAACGGGTTCTGACAGCCCGGGCCAGAGGTTCACTATTGCTAGCACTCTAAAGGATGGCCTTGGGACACATGGTTTGGAAATTACACCTTTAAGAGACCTAAAGTTTCTCGGCCTTCCCTGTACAGACAAGCTTTATTCTTCCTTTCATGTTACCTTCCTTCAGAAATTTTCCCTACTCCTTATCTGTGGCAAATAAACAAACAAACTTACACACAAACACGTTACAATTTGACTCCTTGAATTTCTATCCAACCCTGTGATTTCCCCTCTTCCTATCAGAAAGGGTTTCCCAGGTAACTGTGAATAATTTACATATTTCCTGCGGTTTTCTGATCCTGGAAGCTAAAGAGTTTTAAACTATATTTTGTATAGGATATGATCAACCTTGTCAAAAGCACATTTGTTTTTTGCTTTCCTTCTTTTTCCCTATCTGAAATTTGGCCTGAACCAAATTATTTTTAAATCGGCAGTTTACTTAGAACCCAACTTACTGTATCCCCAAGTTCTGTTTCTCAGGAGTATTCTCCAGCCCAGTCGGTTTCTCCCTTTTAAGAAATCATCGTAACGGACAGTAAAGAGTTCTGGTCACCTAGCTGGAAAACACTGTCACCTGAGGTTAAGTGGTGGCCTGTATAGCAAGTTAGGTCAGTTACATCTGGAGAAAAAATATTACAACATATGTTGTTGCTGGAATTTCTTTCTATTTATCATTAATTCATCAAAAATATGTATTGAATACTTACTCTATTCTATATATCAAATATAGTGGAAAGCTAACGACCCAGTACTTAACAATAACCCAGTGCAATGATGAAAAGCCATATAAATATCATGCAATGTGGCAACTGCTGTAACAGAGAAATGGGTTAGAAATGCTTATTCCATCACCACTGCAGAACTTCAAAAATTGCATGCCATGTGCATTGCTGGACAGGCAATCTGCTAGGACACATTAGCATGTTTAATGAATTCTGAGATAAGCAATTACTCTAGTAAAATTCTGTGTAAAACGTCTAGCCCACAGCTGTCATGCCTTATATAAATATTTCACCTGTTTAATTTTCACTACCAGTTTCTTCTTTCTTCATCTTACTACTGTTATTTCCTTTAGGGGGAAGTGGAAGCACAGAAAAACAGACATATCTGTCAAACACAGAATCCAAAAACTACTGTAGGGTATGCCTTCCTTCCCAAGAAGTGTAACACAAATTAGGCTCATCTTATAAAATACAGTCATGCACGGCATAATGGCATTTCAGTCAAGGAAAGACTGCATATGTAATGAGGGTCCCATAAGATTACAATGGAGCTGAAAGCTACCTATTGCCTAGTGACATTATAGTCAATGTAAAGTTACAGAGCAACACGTTACTCATGCATTTGTGGTGATATGGTGTAAACAAACCTACTATGCTGTCACTTGTATAAAGTGTCTTTAGATATGTCAGATACACATATACTTAACATAGTGTTACAACTGCCTACAGTATTCAATACAATAACATGCTGTGCAGGTTTGTAGCCTAGAAGCAACAGGCTACACCATACCCCATACAGCCTATATGCGTAGTAGGCTGTACCTTCTAGGTTTGTACTGTACACTGTATAATACTTGCATAACAAAATGACAAATTTCTCAGAGTGTATCCGCATCATTAAGCGATGCATGACTATAGTTATGTTCACAAAAAATTATTAGGCAGCTAGAATTTTGTTTTGTCCTCATTTCTGAACTGTGCTTCCATGGAAAAGAATTTAGCTGAAACTGAGATCTAATCAGGTCTGAAGTGAGATCTCCAAACCTTTATTTGCATGGGTTTACCTGGAGGGGAAAGCCTAAGGAGGATTTGGGAGCAGGGCTTTGTGAGGCTGGTAGAAAGGTGGGGCTCAAAGCTGAGTTGCTTAAGTCTCAGGTGACAAGTTGACAGTGGGAAAAGGCACAGTTCTGAAATATGATGGGACACCATGATGGCCCCAAAGCTTCCATGGTGTCCCCTGGGGGCCCAATGGGAGTGACGGTCATGTCCAGTGGAAGTTAGCTTGCTGTGGACACCCCCTGGGACCTCCAAAAATACTTTTAAGAGCCTCTGCGGGATACTGGGATCCATGACAGCACTTGAGATATCTGAGTATGAGCACTATTACAAACCCTCATCTGGACCCGCGGGCTGGGGATGTCTGAGTTTGAGAACTCATTTCCTAAGTGTCTGACTAGTGCCTTTTCCTTGAGGTGGTTCCCACTAGAAAATAGGGATTCCCTTATTTGTACTAGGCTTCCTTCAGGCGTTCTCTTCTTCCTGTGAATTTCATGAACATCCTACCTTGCTTTTTCCTTACTAGACACCCAATTAAATTCCAATCATGATGACACCTTCCCTGGCTCTAAACTACACAGGAATATGTAGATCACTATGAAGCTGTAGACTATTAAACAAAACAGAAACAAAACAAAACAAAAAAACAGGTGAAGCCCCTGTAAACTGGTTTTCTAACTGCTGGATGCCTGGATGTGCTAACTTAACCGTCCCCATCACCTGAACATCTGAGGTTCAGCCTCGCTGTGACTCCAAGCCCAGTCCCACCTCTCAGGAGAGACCATTCGGAGCCTGGCCAGTTGCTCACCTTTAGGGCATGCAGGCAGCCCTGCCGATGATTCTGCTGTAACAGCAGGATCCCATATCCCAGGAAGTGGCCTCCACATTCCTCTATAACTGTGCCTTACCTTGGACTCTACTCTGCCAGTAACTGGATTGCTGTTCCCCCTAAGCCTTATTTCTCTGTGACACTCATCTGTCCTACCACACATGTCCACAGTACCCCACTGGTCACTTACCTTTCTACCAAACATCCCTCCTAAGACAGACACCCAGGATCATCGGTGCCATTAAGACCATTGGCAGACATCTGGGCATGACATCAGTCTCTCCCCCAGAAGCTGACTTCATCCCCATCTGTGCTGGCCCCTTGCCTTCTTTGATTCACCCTCCTGGCCGCTACTGGAGCCTCAGTTATGAGCAAGTTAAAGAAAAGAATTAGGGTAAGAGACGTGGGAGATGCCCCAGCCTGCACCCCCGTGTGAGTCACGGCCCTTGCTTGTGTGATCCTGGAGCCCAGCTTGTTTCTTGCTCTGGAGAAGACCAGCAACATGAAGCCCAAGTCTGCCAGAGGCATCTGTGCTGCTCAGAAATGTGAATTGGTGAAGGGTGACTCCAATAGGTGTCACCTGCTTATCCTTGAGACTTTCTCACAAATCACAGGCCTGTCTTTAGAGACCTAACTCCAAGATCTATAATTAAGATAATTGTCCCTCTGAAGTTGTAAGGGCCAGCCTATATCCAAATTCACAAATCTCTTCATTAACAAGACAATATCATTAACTGTGGGAGCTATGGTACATTCAAGGCCGAGCGACGTGTGGGATGGGATAAACTCAGGAACTGACACAGGTGGATGGGCGGTGGGTTGGCAGGAGTGATGAGGGGCAGACTCGCATGCTGGCTCTGGATATGGAATTTGGGTGGTAGCCAGAAGGAAGGGATCTTGTCAACATAGGCAACAAGTTTAAAGACCTCACACATTTCAGAGTCTCACTCATAACTGCCTAAAATGAGGGGGTGGGGCCGCTTTGCTCTACCCCATTTGTGACAGCAATTCTGTGGCTTATATCACATTGCAATTTGCCCTTAATGTGCTTTTAACTTGCTTCAATCTGATTATTACCGTCAGGGCATGGGACAGGGAACATCAAAGGATGAGTGTTACTCTCATCCCTCATCTTGGAAAGTAGCATTCCATCTCCACACTACAAAAAGGTGCCCAGGATGCCAAGGGAAGACAACAGCCAAAGACTCACTGAAAACTACGAAGTGAAAGTTAAAAAGGATTTCACAAGGTGTGCATTACCACAGCAGATCACTGAAGATACAGCTCCTTAAGCGCCTGGCCTCTCTCTCTGCCTAGCTGCTGTCGAGCAGTCTCTCTGCCTCTGCCCTGCTCTCTGCAGAGACACTACTCCTAGGACCCTGCCAGGGTAGCGCTGAAGGGAATCTCGAAGAATCTTTAGGCAAATGTCATGTGCAGGGCGACAAGGAGGAACAAGGTATTTGGGACTGAACTAACTGTGATTTAATTCGGCTAACGCTGGTGTCAAACAGGGCTGCTATGTGACGGGGATGAGATGCACCCATCGGAAGCTGTAAAAAGAAAGCTCGGGGAAGGAGGAAAGGGAAAGGAAGAAGGGAAAAACGGATATCCAAGCTAAAAACAGTTCTTGAGAATTGCTTTCTGGGCTGTCTGAACCACCACAACCAAAGTTCTTATACGCACACCACCAGCATTACAATAAAAATGGAAAAGAAAAGAGAACAGCCAGGAGAGTTCTAAAGAGGCCTGGCAGCCTCTGCTGCTGTCAATTTCAAGGGGACACAACTTCTGACAAGCTCCCTGCGCCCATGGCTCTCTCAAGATTAGCTGTCGTTGGCTTTTCAGTGTTGGGCAATCTTTAAGTTCAGATAACTGCACTTATTCAGCTCTGTCCAGAGAAATAAGACCAGGATGTGATTTGCAAACCAGAAATGTCATCTCATCTGCCATTGTCCCAGCATTTTCCCAACACAGGACCCAGAGAACATCCACACTGGCTATGTAACTCTGCTGACCAGCACTGATGCTACTTTACAAAGTAGTTTTAATTAAAAATTTACTCCTTAAATTGCAGGAATAACATGCACCATTTCAGAATGACAGTTTCACACAACGTCTCATTCTGTTTCCCTTCATCAGCAGAACTTCCCAGTTATAGGTATCTGGCTGCCAAGTCCAAGGCTCCCAGCTGTACTGAGGTTATTCTTTATTTTAAAGAACAAGTTAGATTGACTATGACACTTACTTGTTTTTTACTCTAATAGCTAACTCGTTTTTTGGAACTCTGTGATTTTCAAAACATTTCACATACATAGTGTCATCTAGTTTTCATAGCTTCCATTAGCAGATGATATTACTCCTGGTGGTAGATGAGGAAACTAAGGCTCAGAAAGTCCCAACATCACACATCTAAGATGTCAAAAGTCAGGACTCACTCATGTCTTCCAATTCTAAATTCTGAGCTCTTCCACTAAACCACATTGACTCGACTTTTCATGACATAAACTATTTCCAGTCATTTAATTACAGTTCCTCTAAGGAAGGAAGAAGGACTAGTTAACCATCCACCAAGCATTGTGTAGTAAGTCTCCCTCCACCGATATAAACATTGCAGGAAAGTGAAAATGAGCTATTGTCTTAGTCTGTTCCTGCTGCTACAACAAAATATTTTAGATTGAGTAATTGATACACAATAGAAGTTTATTGCTCACTGTTCTGGGGGCTGGGAAGTCCAACATCAAAGTGCCAGCACACTTGGTTTCTGGTGGAGGCTGTCTCACTCCACTTCATAGATGGCTCCTCTTATTCGTCCGCTGAGGGACATGGCGGAGGGACAAAGGACAAAAGGGATGAACACTGTGTCCTCCCCATGGTGGAAGAGATGGAAGGAGCAGGCAGCTCTCTGAAGCCTCTTCTATAAGGGCACTGATCCCATTCATGAGGGCAGAGCCCTCATGACAAAATCATTTCCCAAGAGCCTCTCCTCTTAATACCACCACAGTAGAGATTACATTTCGACATGAATTCTGGAGGAACACAAACATTCAAACCACAGCAGCTACTATGCCACAGGCCTCTAAGGAGTTTCCATTATGCAGAATAGCCTAGAAAAGTTTAAATGCAAATAGAGAATAAAAGCTAAGAATGGGCCAACAATAAGGCGCAGTTACACAGAGTTCTATACATGGAGCTGACTGTTGGAGGATGGGGGAAAGAGGAAGGCAGGGTAAATAATCTGGTGAGCCCTCCAGGTTGAAATTACTCTGCCAATGGCTTCCTGCTCTGGCAAGTAGGGCTGGGCTGTTTTATACATGGCCCCTAATGAGACTGACAATAGATTCTTAACCCAATGGTGGTCCATGCGCCCAGCACCTCAGGAGGCAGCCTGATGCAAGGGGATCTGCCCAAAAGGCATGATGGTGTTTAGCTCAGTCATCAGGCTATTTCTCTCCAGAATTTGTGCTGGATAATGAAGCAGACTGGCTAGAAAAGACTGCAGATAACGTAGAGAGAAGAGATGTTAATGTGTGTGTGGAGGGGAAGTAGAGGACATAGACTGGCTAGCAGAAGGAAGGACAGAAACAGAGCCAGAGGCACCCAGCGGCTGAGGGTCTCTGGCCCTTCGACCTCCCTCAGTTCCTAAGAGCTTTCCAGTTTTGATTAAGGTGTATCCTCAAATAAACCCCCTTTGTCTTAAAGCACCCACCATGAGTGGATCTATCCTGGCAACAGTTTATGGAAACCAAGGGTTTCTATGACAGGTAGTTTAACTAGAGTCGGGACTGTATACATCTCATTCATAAGGGATTAGAAGGAAGACAGACACACAGAGCCTGCTATTCTGCCTCCTTGGTAAGCCTTCCCAGACTGAAGGCCTCTTTCCTCTGAATCTGTAGCCCTGGATGATGGGTACCTTCCATTTCAAGTCAATCAAAGTTTCCTGAGTATTGATTATGTGCAAGAAACTGGGAAGGCCATTGATTAGGCTTAACCAGCCTTGTCACCTCATGCTTTTTATTGCTGTTTCACTTTTCACATGTTATTTAGCTCCATAAAAACTGGGATCTTGGACAGGTGTAGTGGTTCACACCTGTAATCCCAAAATTTTGGGAGGTCAAGGAGAGAGGATCACTTGAGGCCAGGAGTTCAAAACCAGCCTGGGCAACAAAGCAAGACCTCCATCTCTACAAAAAAAAAAAAAAAAAACCAGCCAAGTGTGGTGGCGCACACCTGTAGTCCTAGCTACTTGGAAGACTGAGGTAGAAAGACCACCTGAATCTAGGAGTTGCACTCCAGCCTGAGCAACAGAGCAAAGCCCTGTCTCAAAAAACAAAAACAAACAAACAAAAACACCGGTATCTTGCCTCCACACCCTTATGACCCCACAGCAATTAGCCCAGTGTTTCCATTTTTTTCCAAAAATCAATTGGTAATTTATTTATGGCATGTCTCTTTGCATGAAGTTTAAGGAAGTCTAGAAGTGGTAGTGCCTAAATCAGAAGCTACTTAGTTCACTTGAAAGAGAAAGTAAAGAAGGACACTGATGCGTAAGAGAAGGCCGGAGGCCTGTCCACCTGACCCACATGGCTAGTAGACCCTAGGCAGGCATGTGACTCAAGTGGAGCCCATCTACCACTGCCTCTGATCTGGCAGGAAAAGGTGAGTTAGGCTAATCAGGTCCCTTTGTTGAGACCATCAGAATCAGGCAAGGGACTTGGAGTTGGTGCTGATTGCTGGAAAGTGAAGGTCACGTGGACTCATGGCCTGGGGAGGGTATTCTGAACTCTGTATAAGACAAAAAAAAAAAGAGCAGAATCTACACAGTGGGAAGGTGGGGAGAGACAGAGTGAGTGTGAGAAAATGAAACAGAATAGGGAAGTGGTAATATCATGCAAAGAGTGAAGGTCAGACCCTTAAACTGCCTCAGCTCCTGCTCTTTCCAAAGCTTGGTTAGTTAGTCCAGCTTGTCTTATGCTTGAGCAAGAGGGTCTCTCTGTTCCTTGGGACCACAAGAGCCCCCATTAGAATACCTCCTTCTGTGATGTGTTCTATCCCTTCTCCCCACTGCTCATGACATAAAATGAAGCACAATTTTTAAAAACAATTTTTATAAGAAGCATACGACATTCTCCACTAAAGAAAAATCCCAGTGGTTCTCAAACTGGGGGCAGTTTTGCTTACCAAGGAGGCACTGGAGACATTTTTGATTGTCCTAAGTGTGTGTGTGTGCAAATGGGTGTGTGTGTGTACGTGCATGCGGTAGGAAGGCTGTTCCTAGTATCTAGTGAGTAAAGGCCAGGAGTTCTGCTAAACATCTTATAATGCACAGGACAAAGAGCTACTGGGCCCAAAATATCAGTAGTGCAGAGGTTAAAAAACTCTCCCCAAGACCAAGGGATGACAATGCAAAGCACATACCAACTTCTTCACATTAGGGTAAAAAACTCATCTGATGCGCACTACTGGAAAACAGTCATGATTGAGAAAATATAAAAGTCTAAGAGTTGTTGTGTTAGGGCGTTGAGATGATGGGTGAATCCCATTTTTTCCATTTCAAATTTTTATGCATTGGCATTTTTATTGGTTGTAATTTGACAAAGTAAAAATGAGCACATGGAAAAAAGAACAAAGAGAGGGAGACTGAAAGGAGAATGCACTTGAACTGCCTCATCGAATGCTGCTCCAGCACTGCAGGAAGAAGAGCTCTGACCAGGTCAACATCCACAACTCATGCACGCTGGGAAGCCGGGCCAGCCACACTGAGAAGGTGCCTCTCATGGTGAAGACCCTCTTGAGAATTCCGTCAGATATGGTCACAAGTGTTCTAGTCTCCCCACTTATGCCAAATTATGAAAAATGGCAAGTGATAGATCACAAAAGGGAATAAAACCATGAGGAAGTTCAAATAGGGAAGAAGAGAACTGAGAGGGCCCTTTAGTGACCTGGGGCTGAGGGAGGAGACCACCTCTAGCTTCCCAGCCCTGACTGACAGTGCACAGATTCGGGAAGCCCTACGGCTGTGAGCAGGAAGTGGCAAGCCAGTAGCAGCCCCAGGAACAAGGAGTGAGTCTATGAGCAGAACCTGGTTAGGGGCATCAGTGAATCCACCCTTTCAAGCCAGCCCTTGCTGCAGGTACCTGGGGCATTTTTCACCACCAAACCCCTCTTTGCAGTCAAAGGGAGGGATGGTAGTGAAAAAAATATTTTACTTTCCAATTCTAACTCTCAAAAAAGTCGATCTTAAACTCAAACCAAATCTGACCTATTAAGGTCTACTTTATTTTACAGTCCATCTCAACAGTTCATAAATAATCAGCTGGCATCACCAAATGAAGTGTTGGCAGCTAAAGGCAATGGCTAAGTTCCCCGGGGCTACTCTTCACTCTTCCTCATACCCCATTTCACTAACAAATATTCTGAGCAACTGTGTTACAGAATAAAACCAAAAACGACACTATAATTCCTTAAGATGCATGAACTTGGAGCCTAAAGATGATCAATGTATTCATATTATAAATGTGTTGGAGGGATATCAAGTTCATATGCTGACACACATGACTGCCTTTGCAAGTTTCTCCTTTAGTCAACATGTAGTATAGTACAATATTCCAAAGATGTCACAGGACATGACAACCTCGTTCCCCTCCCTAGAGGTAATTACCATTCTATTTTTTGTTACACTAAATTTTAGAACTACAAGAACTCTTCTGCCAATAAGTGGCCCATGGATTAAGTGGTAAAGATCCTCTAGGAGAAGGTTCTAAATGACTGGCTAGAACAAAGCACCATTTTCTTCTAACCTGAACATCTATTCTCCTTCAGGGCACAAGCTGTTATTTGTAATCAAGAAAAAATTTCTCCATTTGTCTAATATTATGAAATCAGGCTCTTCTTCAGCAGTTTATGTCTCCCGAAACATCCTGGGATCTGTTTTTAATTCAGAAAATAACATGCAACATGTTCAACTACTTTGTCTTTCACTCAGTCCTATCACGTCTCACACTTAGGCATGCTTTGATGTTAGGCAAAGAAAGGGTCAGAGCTCTTCTGCACTATCTGGCTATATTTCATTTATGTGTTTAGGGAATAAAATAAATCTTGGGGTCAAGGTTCAAGGTCAGGAGACCATTTACTTCTTATCACCTAAGTAGTCATGGACTTGATGGGGAGGGTGGGCACAGGGTGCTCAAAAAAGGATGATCTCCTAGTAAAGGGTTTTGGAATTTTGGAGTCAGAGTCTTTAAAAAAAAAAAAAAAAAAAAACTCCATGTATCTCCCTCCCTTAAATCAAGGGTTAGCAACCTATAGCCCACGGGCCAAATTCACATTCCACTATCTGATATTGTAGTCAAAGCTTCACTGGAACACAACTAGACTTATTTGTTTATATTTTAATCTGTGACTGCTTTTGCAATTGGAGACTTGAGTAGTTATGAGATAGATCTTATGATCCATAAAGTCGAAAATATTCACAATCTGGTCAACCTCTGCCCTGGATAGTAACTGAGGATCATGGCACAGTAAGCCATCATTACTAAATGATGTATCCTTTTCCTCAGGTATTTTTCCCAGTACTATCATAGCTAGGTTTCGCTTTGGCTGTCAATAATGAGATCTAAAAAATAAGTGGCCTAAACAAGGTATTTCTCTCTCATCTAAGAGTCCAGGGCTGAAGTGACACAGAGTCAAGCCCTGGGCTATTTCTTCTACGTTGTTGCTCCACTCCAGACAGTCTCCATCGCCAAGGCCGCACCATGGCCCAAAATGGCTGCCAGAATACTAGCCATTGGATACAACTAAGTATCAGGAAGAAAAAAGAGTACCTTCAATTCAACTTTTAAAGAAACTTCTGGAAATATCATGAAACACTTCTACTTAAAAATCATTGACCAAACTTGGAAGTATAGACTTCTGGTTGGGTGGAAAGTTGCTGAGCTAAAAAGTCAGGGTTATGTTATTACAAAAACGGCAGCAGGTGGAAGGATGGGGGGAATTGGATATTGAGAGACAACCAGCAATCTCTGCCACAGGAACCTTACTCTAATCACCAAGCCCCTTATTAAGAGGGGCACATAACCATGGCAGTCACTTCCTTTGGCACAGCTCTAAAAAATGGTCTTTAAATAACTGTACAACACCTATTTAAGATATTGTAATATTAGTGCCAGTGAGAAATGTTTTCAAATTTCTAGTCCAAAGCACTTTCTCCTTCAGAAGGAACTGGATACGTTCACTTTTTAGCAGTCTGTATGGGGTTGTACGTGTATATCTGCATTAATAGAGTATTTCTAATACAGTCCAGTGATTTTTTTTAATGGACTGCCTGATCTGTCCCTGGGTCCAGAGGACCCTGACACTACCCCACTCCCACTGCAATCTCTCCAGTTAGCATGCGCATTCATCATTCCCCTTGATCACTATCAAATTATCAGAAAGATTCAATGTTTACCCCCCTCAAACGACATCTACCCCCCACATCCAGCATAACAGAAATTTATCTCAGCTTCCTAGGTTTTTGGCATCTCTCTGTAACCTTGTAGGTTCTGAAAATCTCCAATGAGAAAGGGTTACTCACCTCACTTTTGACACTGGCAAGGGTTAAGCTATGGCCACATCAGAAAGCAAGATACTATGAGGTCAAAAATTAAGAATGAATTCCAAATCCCTGATTCCAGAGTTTTCTGTAGCTTGAGCACCTCTAATCTGAAGATCCAAAATCCATATCGATCCAAAATCTGAAGTTTTCTGATTATTCAATACACACAAACTTTATTTCATGCACAAAATTATTAAAACTATTGTATGAAATTACATAAAGTTATCTTCAGGATATGTGTATAGGTATATATGAAACAAATTTTGTGTTTAGACTTGGGTCCCACCCCCAAGATATCTCATTACATATATGCAAATATTCCAACATCTGAGAAGATCCAAACTCTGAAACACTTCTGGCCCCAAGCATTTTTTGGATAAGGGATACCTGACTCAACTTGTACTAAAAAAGAATGGGAAAAAATTACAAGTCACATGCTTTTGGCATATTAATTGGTACTTAGCAATCAGTCTTGTTCCAATATTTTTCCTTCTCTTCAAATGTAAATAACTAGACTTCCAGTATCAACATGGAAACTCCTGGAAATTTCTTTCTCACATAAAAGTCCAGGGCTGAATTGGCACTCTGTAGCATCAGAGATCCAGACTACCCAATACATTTTATTTTCTGTAAAGTTAGGAGACAGCTATCATCTGCAAGCTCCAAAATATATTTAAAGTCTGCCAACAGCAGCTGAAATCAAAAGAAGCCAAATGAGAGGAAGTGAAGAGAAGAAATACACAGAGTGGCACATCTCAGAAAACTCCAGCAAAAACATGTTTTTTTTTAAGAGCTAAGGGTTACAATCTGAAGGATAAAGTCTCTATCTCCAAGTGTTGATAATGGGGTAAGCAAAGGTAATTCTTCTATTTCTAACAAATGTAGATTTAGGGTGGGAGGAAGACCTATACAAAAAATCAAAGAGATGAGTCATGTTTAAAGAAAGAGTTGGCAGTGGAGAAAAAGAAAGCCTTAAGGGTGTGAAAACAAGCTAGGCTAAATGTCTACCCCAGCCCCTTCCTGCTATGCCAAGACCCAGCCTCCCCCCAGTCTTGTGCAAATAGCTGGTCCAGAAAACCCAGTGTATTAAAATATGGGTGGCAAAAAGGCAATCATATGTATACCATTGACAGATCAATTAAAAAAGAATTGAGGGAAAAAAGAGGAAAATGGCAGAGAAACAGAAAAGTCACAGAAAAATGTTGCCATTGGAGAACATGAAATTTCTGGCTAAGTATTTTACAATGAATTTTTAAAATGTAGTGAAGCAATTTCTCTATGAAGGAAGACCAGAAAGCAGAAATTACTCAGAGAAGAGATGGTGAGAAAACAGGAGGAGCTGAAATGTGAGCTTGCAAAGCTCAGAACAAGGAGAAAAGAAAACTAAGTGCAGATGGAAGGTGCACAAGGGAGAAAAGACAGCAGAAAACACAGTAAGGGACAGAGAAGATAACAATGAGGAAAGCATACCAAATGGAGTGGAGAAAGAATTTTAAAACATTAGAAAGAAAATAATAGGTACAGAATTCAGATAAAAGAGAGCCGACTTATGCATAACTGGATCCCTGAAGAATGTAAGAGAACAGAACAATGGATCAGAACAAATCCCTAAAGATAAAATTCAAGAAAACTTTCCTAAAATAAGTAAGAGTCCAATCCAATCTGTGAAGCACAGTGATATATACTAGGGAGAAAAGATCAATACTGAGGTGGAGACTGACAAAGGTATTAAACTTGCAAGATAAAGAAGGAATCCTTTAAAACAAATAGCAAAAAGATCAAGTATGGTATCAGATTTCTTTATATGAAATTAAACTTGAGAAGACAATTGAGCAGCACTTACAAGATCCTCCCTAAAAGAAAGACCAAGCCAAGATTTTACTCCCAACCAAACTGTCATTCAAGTATAAACAGATAAACAGTTTTGAACATGCAAGAACTCAGGGACTATTGCTTCCACAAGTTGTTGAGCAAAATTCTAGATGATGAACTTTAGTTATCCAGATGACTGGGGAAAGTGAAGCCAAAGAACTGGCAGCGAACACTGAACACCTTTATCTAGAGAATGAACGCTTTTAAAAGACAAAGAAGGAAACAGGTGGGAGTCTGAATGACAGGATGGAACGTGGGAGCCACGAGCCCTGACAATGTAGGTATGACACACCTGGAACAATTAGGAGGGGAAGGGAAAATGGAGGTGTGAGTTAGATAGGATTTGGTGACTATTTCTTCTCTAACAGCTAGGAGCCAAAGGGGATCATTTAAAGGTGCCAATCAGACATACAAATCAAATCATGTCACTTAATCTCTCTGCTCCTATCCTTCTATGGTTTTGCACTACAATTAGGGCAAAATTCAAAGTCGCAGACCTTGCAGGTTTTGGCCCCACCTGGCTCTGGAAACACACCACTGCCCAACAATCATCACTTTACACGGCCTCCCCCTAGTTCTTTGAGCTGCTGGGTTCTTGGTTGCCTTCTGCATCTCACGTGCCCTCCTCCTCCCAGGACTCTCATGTGCTAGCTGGAATCCTCCTTCTTCTTTCTTCACTGAGCATCATCCTTTTACTCTCGGCTTCATATCTCAAAGAGGCCTGCCCTGACTCCCCAAATGAAATTAGTTTTTGATGACACCCAATGCATTTTTCCCTCATAATAGCACACTTTCATAAGTATGTATTTAATGTCAGCCACTCTCACAAGACTGTAAGCTCCAGGAAGGCAAAGGTAAGACTGTTTGGAACACATTTAATTCCTAGGACGTAATATAGATCTTTCTGTGTGGTAAGTGCTTAATAAATATTTGCTAAGACCCTAATAAAACAGCTTCTACTACACAACCCGTTCTTTCTAACTCATTTCCTCTGCACCTGGAACATGCTACGGTAAGAAGTCACTTCCAAAAACAATACTGAAAAGGTGCAGGACTTTTAAAACATTCTGTATTTCATATATTTTCTTTACTAAGGCAGGAAAGATGGAAAGTGCATCTTGGAAAGATTTTCAGAGAGGACCAATATCGAAGAGTTTTCCGATAAGCTATACATTCACTACAAATTCAGAAGACATTTTGTCTCAGATACACTGGGTTTCAGCAAAATTTTATGATACGCTTCCATATGACATTTATCACACAGAGACAGTAAAGGGTAAAATCAGAAAGCTTTTCACTTACTTTGGATGTTCAAACTTGTCTATGAGATCAACCTTTTCCACCAGGTCTCCTCCAATCGTTCGGACTAAGTCATAGAAATCATTCTCTGTGTAAGTCTCAGAGGGCAACCAGAATGAAATATCATTTATCAGAGCAGGATATTTGCTAAGAGGCTAATAAAACAAGAGGAGAAAAGATACACACACTTGTTAGTTGAATGAGAATATTTAAATTTTTCATTAAAAGTTTCACTTGGCTAATTAGGAAATGCTGGTAAAATATTATTTCAGCATTTAAATGTGCAGAACAAAATGAATTTAAAAGAGAAATCAATATTCAAAATTAGCAAATTCCATTATGAATATTGCAGATTCTTATCACATTCATGTGTAACATTACCATATATTATATTTATATTGCCATTAATGTTCAACTTGGTACAAAGCAATTTGAATATATCATATTTCAGTTTTTCCCATTTGAATATTAGAGGAGAAAAGTTCAAATTTAATTAACATGCAATTCATTAACTTCTTGTGATACTTTCAGAAAGCCATTTTAGTAGAGATATAAGAGCTTATCAAAATTGATATTTCAATTAGTAATATCATTATTTGTTAGTATTTCTAATTATTAAAATAAAGGATTGGGTTGATAAGTAGTCACTTGGGGAATCACTTTTCAAATTATGCCTTTAAGGATGTGATAAACGTAAATGTAGCCATTTCCCCCACTTTATTCCATTTTTTCCAGCTTATTAGCTCAGCAGTTCACTATTATATAAGACAGACATTTAAAATCAGATATGTTTAGAATTTACCATGTTTATTGCTTTCACACACAAACACACACACATACACACATATCACAACTGCATATATAACTCTCACATACATACATCACAATTATACATAGATATATGTGTGTATGTATATATGTTTTGGTCTATAAGTTACTGCTACAATAAAAAAAACTTTCATTACATAACTGTGAAATCCTAAGGGAATTCACAAAGCCAAACCTTTTTTTTAGAAGGGCAAATGTACAAACTGATGTATGCTAAGCCTGACATCACTATAAACCCTTTGGTGAATCATTGATCAGAGAAAGTATAAAACTTTTAAATAGCAAAATCTCTGTAGAACTAAATGCTCAAACATGAATGATTATTCAACTTGAAATATCAATAAAGTTTTCAAACAAATGCATCAGTTTAGAACACACATTTCATACAAACACAATAAAGTTACCATTTAGGTACTATTGACAAAATATGTTGCTCCTGAGAAGCATTCTGTTTTCTCTCCTAGAGTAAAGTCATGATGCTGAGATAAATGACCCAGGGGTTAATGTAACAATAGATGACAGGAGTTTGGTGGTTACACAGGTTGCTTTTCCTTTTGACAATACCCTTTTGTCCTTTATGGAAAATGGAATTTTAGGGAGAGAAGACACTGAGATTGCCAAGAATTAGCAAGAAATCTCCTTTACAATTAATGCAAGCTGAGTTACCATACTTATTGAGTTCTGATGCAAGGCACGATGACAGAGAAATGGGAGAAGGTGCCCCAATAAAACATGTGTCAGCAATTCATGGACAACAGTCCATATGATAGTAATGCTGTCAGCCAGAGCACATCCCCCAAGACATTATTAAAATATACATTATGGTAAAGACAGTTTAAAATCCATTCAGTTTAAAAGAAAAACCCAGGCAACTTATTGTAGTACGAGCCTATTTCAAGCTAACAAATATAATACGTTTAATGATTTAACTAAAAAGAAAGCATTTAATCCACTAATAGGTAGGTATCAGACATGGGATATCTACTAGTGGCCTTTCCTTTTTTAAACAGGAGAAATATAATTTTGTTTGGGAAATAAGAGGCTAACTACAGATCATGGTTACTGAGATGTAGAGTCAGGGTTTAATTAGCAGTCGTGGTAAAAACCATCTGGTGGCTCCCCAATGCCCCAGGAGAAAGCCTCCAATTCCTAAAAGCTTTTACCTCTTTCTGACGTTCTCTAGGCTCAGGCCAGCCCAGCTTACTGGGTTTCTTAAACACACTAGGTAGCTTCCTCCACATACCACTTCCCACCCTCCCTACCCCACTTCTGGCCCTCAGCCATCCTGTTCACTTGAGATCCTCACAGACTCTGTCAATCCCCTGTTACTGCACCCTATCCTTCTCTTGCACAATACTTTTCATCCTCACTGTCTGCGTAATTACTTACGTCATGACTGTCTTCCTGAGAGGCTGCCATTTTTGAGGGTGGGATGTGCATCTCTGCTTCCTCCTCTGAATCTCTTTATTGTGCACAGTCCCTGTTACATTGTAGATGTTTTAGAGGCCTGAGGAGCGCATTACAGAGCCGCCTGGTGTGCGCAATGACTACATTACATCAGCGCATTCACGGTGCTTTCTCCTCTAACTGCATAAGCTAATGGACATACCAGGTGAGGGAGACACAGAGCCTTGCCTCCATCCCTGGATTGTCCTATGGTGTAGCAACCATGTGGAACGGCAACTAGGCTGAAGCTGGACAGGAAAAGCCACCTGGTAGGAACTTGATAACCCACAATCGTAGAATCACGGAAATTTAGAATCCGAAGGGACCTTCAATTACACACAATATTTGTGTTTTCTTCTTTCTTTTCTTAACAGAAGGATGACTATTTTACTAGTTTTATCAGATAACTGCATATAGTTGTACCTCATTATCTGAAGGGGATTGGTTCCAGGGTCCCCAAAGCTACCAAAATCCTCAGTCCCTTAAATAAAATGGTGTAGTACTTGCAAATGACCTACGCACATCCTCTTGTATACTTTAAATTATCTCTAGATTACTCATAATACTTAATACAATGTAAACATTATATTTTAAAAATTTTTATTTTTTATTGTTGTATTTTTAAATTGTTTTCCCCCAAATATTTTTTATCTACGATCGGGAGAATCCACAGATGTGAAACCCCCATATACAGAGAGCTGACTGCATTGATGTGTTCTTTTGTTGATCTTCTTTATAATTTTTTTTTTCTTTAAGAATTGAAAAGGGCATCAAAACTACAGATACAAGATACATTTGTCGGCTTGCTCCTTTCTGCCCATGGATGCCACCGAAAAAGCATCGTTAAAGTCTCTCATCTGTCTGCCCTCATGTCTAAGTCAGAGTCTTCTAAAGAATCTGAATAGCTGAGGAAGAGCTTCATTGGAGAGCTGAGCATTCAAACAACCGATGAGAGCCTGAGGAGCCATTCTGAGCAATGGGGATTGCTTCAGGACTGTGTGGTTACGAGAGATCCAATCACCAAGTGCTCCAGGGCATTGGGTTTGTCGCTATGCCGCTGTGGAGGAGGTGGATGCAGCCATGAATTCAAGGCCTCACAAGGTGAATGGAAGAGTTATGGAACCAACGAGCTGTCTCAAGAGAAGATTCTCAAAGACCAGGTGCCCACTTAACTATGAAAAAGCTATTTGTTGGTGGCATTAAAGAAGACACTGAAGAACAACACCTAAGAGATTATTTTGAACAGTATGGAAAAAGTGAAGCGATTGAAATCTTGACAGATGGAGGCAGTGGCAAGAAAAGGGGCTTTGCCTTTGTAACCTTTGACGATCATGACTCCTTGGTTCTGGAAACTTTGGTGGTGGTCGTGGAGGTGATTTCAGTGGGAATGACAACTTTGGTCATGAAGGAAACGTCAGTGGTCATCGTGGCTTTGGTGGCAGCCGTGGTAGTGGATATATGACTATAATGGATTTAGTGATGATGGAAGAAATTCTGGAGGTGGTGGAAGCTACAGTGATTTTGGCAATTACAATCATCAGTCTTCAAATTCTGGACTCATGAAGGGAGGAAACTTTGGAGGCAGAAGCTCTGGCCCCTGTGGTGGCCAATACTTTGCCAAGCCACGAAACCAAGGCGGCTACAGCAGTCAGTCCTAGTAGCAGCAGTAGCTATGGCAGTGGCAGAAGATTTTAATTAGGAAACAAAGCTTAGTAGGAGAGGAGAGCCAGAGAAGTGACAGGGAAGCTACAGGTTACAACAGATTTGTGAACTCAGCCAAGCACAGTGGTGGCAGGGCCTAGTGCTACAAAGAAGACATGTTTTAGACAAATATTCATGTGTATGGGCAAAAAAACTCAAGGACTGTATTTGTGACTAACTGTATAACAGTTTATTTTAGTGTCTGTTCTGTGGAAAGTGTAAAGCATTCCAACAAAGAGTTTTAATGCACACTTTTTTTTTTCCACCCATGCTGTTGATTGCTAAATGTAATAGTCTGATCATGATGCTGAATAAATGTCTTATTTTTTAAATGTGTTGTGTAAAGTTAGTCTACTCTGAAGCCATCTTGGTAAATCTCCCCCAGCAGTGTAAAGTTAGAATTCCTTCAGGGTGATGCCAGGTTCTATCTGGAGTGTATATACAACCTGCTTGGGTGGAGAAGCCATTGTCTTCAGAAACCTTGGTGTAGTTGAACTGATAGTTATTGTTGTGACCTGAAGTTCACCATTCAAAACTACCCAAGCAAAATCATGGAATTACTGGTTATAAAAATGATTGTTGGCATATCCTATGCAATGTATCTAAATTGAATAAAAGTACCAGATAAAATTATAGATGGGAATGAAGCTTGTGCATCATCCATTATCATGTGTAATCAAGAAACAATTTAATTCTCAAAATAAAAACCCCACTACAGATACAGTAGAGACTTTAAAAATCATAGATGAATATTTTAAACCATTTATTAACAAGGAACTTGGAAACTTTGATCAAACGGATATTTCTCTCAAAACAGAGAACCTAAACTGATGACTAGGTACCAACTATTTCAAACTGAAGTATCAGGCAAATCTCCCTTCAACAGACACTTAGACTATTGGCTCACAGTACAACTTATCAAATGTTTATGGTAAAGGTAGTTCCTTTTATATGTAAACTGTTTCACGAAGGAAGGAAGCCTCATAATCTTATGAGGCTACTCTAAACTGAAAGTTAAAATTGGACAAATAGAGAAGAATTCACAAAATTTTTGACCGATTTCACTTATAACCTACATTTAAAAACCTAAATGTAACTGTAGCAAACATTCCAGAATTATGAGAAGGAGCTGAAACCAAAATAATCTAATAATCAACATATAAAGAAAAAAAAATGCCTGTGATTATTTCATAGGGAGAGAGTATTTAACAAATGCATTATTTATTTGTTATTAGAAGACAAAATCTTGGCAAACTAGAAATAGAGGGGAACTTCCTTATCCTAACTAGATATTTCTCAAATATAGAAACATCCTATTAAATGCTAAGATTTTTGGAGCATTCTAATTAAAGTTAAGCGTAAGATAAGGATACCCACTATCTGCGTGCTCTGTCTCATCACAGGTCTAACCAAGGCAGAAAACAAGAAATAGCTATGAACCTAATAAATAGAAATGGTACAAGCAAAAACGTGTGATCCCAAATTTAAAGTTTTCCTACCAGGCATATGATTTGGACATGCGCAGACTGATGCTAAACACTCCTGTAACACTCTCTTCTTACCCTTACATTTATTGCACTGCAGCTACTTCCAATGGTCTTGAAACAATATCCTTATTTCGTTATGTTGGACTACTCCTAGAGATTTGAATACTTATTTGCCCCTTTGTAAACTTTTTATCTGTGCCAATTACCTGTTGTGCCACTTTTAACCCTTGAGAACTGTTTTCTTTCCTTCTTGGTCAGTGTAGGGGGTTGGGATCACAGAGTTACGTGCTTTCCTGAGCACAGGCCCACCCCAAGTCCTTCTGACTGTACTTGGGGCCCCTCGGAGGTTTGTGTCCTTATCCTTCTGCCCTCTGAGACAGGAGTCATGTCTGGCTCAGCTGTGAGGCCCAGCATGAACACAGTGCCTGGCTAATAAACGTCCGCTGAACTCTCGTTGAATGACCACACTATGGGATCTGTGTCCATACTTTCCAGGTTTTCCAGGATAGTTCAGATTTTTAAAATAATAATTCTTATAATTCCAAAAAGGACAATACTCCATGTCACTGGGTCCCACAAATCTGGTTTTTGAAGACGGTATTATTCTTCCCTTTTTCCATTCTTTGAAATAGCAAAGCATCTCTAAAAATTGCTTTGCTAAGTTTTGCTCCCACATCGTTTTATCCATCTGCCCCTACCTTTTCCCTCCTTCTCTTTAAAAGGCAAGTCCTCAGATTTCCAGGTGGGAAAGGTTAAAGTGCCAGAGTTCAGTCACTTGAGACAGGTAAAACTAGGAACAGTTTTTTTCTCCCCAACTATTTTCTGTTCTTACCTTCATTATCTTCATTATTTCTTCTTATGTAACTGGTCTTATTCTCACTGGCTTATTTAGGTGAAAGATTAACTCCTGTATTTTGTGACTTTCTTGCTTTTAAATCAAGGTATTTAAGGCTATAACTGTTCTTCTAAATACCTCTTTATATATATCCCACAGTTTTAAATACCTGTATTTTCTACTGCTACTTTTTACTTGGGAATATACATATATATATATATATATATATATACACACACACACACACACACACACACACCCACACACACCCGCACACCCACACACATACATATATACATATATATTTAGTTTCCAAATATATGAATTTTGTGACTTTTAATGGGTATCTTTTTATTGTGAACTTCAAATTTAATTGCACTGATGTCAGAAAACTTAGTATTACTCATTACTGGAACTTTGTTTTAACTTGCTTTTTAACCTCAAATATAATCAATGTTCTCCGGGTGCTTGAAAAGTATATTATGTCTCATTCTGGTGGAGTCACACTTCTTTATTGTATTATTCAAATATTCTGTATCCTTTCTTTTATTTTATCTGCTTGGTTTTCTTGATCTATCAGTTTCTAATAAAAAGATAATAAAATCTCCCACTACTATTGGGATCATATAAATTTCTCCCAGCAGTTCTATCAGTTTTGCTTCACGTATTTTGAAACTATAATGTTAGGTAGAGAGACATTTATTATATTTACTTGGTGGATTCTTCCTCTTAGCAGTATTTATGTCCTTGCTAATCTCTACTAAGGTTTTTTGACTAAAATCAGAACTTGCTACACTAGGTTTTTTGTAGTTAGTATTAGCTTGGTGAACATTTGTTCAAAATCTTTTATTTCAAGCTTTCTATGTCTTTTTTTTTTTTGAAGATTTTTTTTAAAGCAGAATTTCATTTAAAATCCAACAGCTTCATTTTTTTGTTGTTAGCATTTCGTAGTGCAACAAATGTGTTTATTTAACTACATTTCAAATAGGTTCCCTTCTCCTAAAGTACTAACAATCATATATTTCAAAACATTCTGAACTGTTCCGAAGAAGCCCAACCACATGTGTCAATTCATATTTTTAAATAAATTCTGAAAAGCTCAAAGGGTGGGCAAATGAATATCCCCAGAGATAAGATTATTAGTTAGTCCCAGTCAAATGCTTTTGAAAGGAATTATGTAATCGGTTTCAGGAATTATTTGAAAAAAAGGAGTGAGTCCTGTACTCTTCTAGATTTGAGCTATGTAGATTGGATACCTTCAGAGACACCAGCTGTTTACTATTCCACCTCTTTTCAATGTGACAGGGGATGGAATATTGAGGCAGACTTTGGTCCTTCCCCTGTGCACACATCCTCTTTGCATTTTTGGACTCCAGGTTTTGTTCAGGTAGCAACTGGAGTCCCTTGATCTCTGGAAAAGATCCCTCCTCAGCCCTGGGGAATGAAAGTCATGGATGGTTAATGAAGACTAGTATCAAAGAGTCACGGTCATTTACACCTGTTGGCCAGGCAAGGAGTGGGCATGACCTCAGTTTCACCAATTAGATGTTATGGCAATTCTGCAGAGACTAAAACATCAGACCTCAGTGAGGACAGCTTTTCAACCCTTCCTTCCTGCTTGAGATGTTGGAACAAGGTCATGATGACTGAGTGGCTTCAGATTTTTAACAGGTCACTTAAATCTATTTATATGCACTGTGATTATGAATTTTTTATTTCTACCATCTTCATTTGTGTTTCCTGCTAACCAGTCTTCCTCTTTTCATAAATTATCTCCTTTTCTGCTTCTATTGAACTGCTTGATTTTCAACATATTCTAATATTTTTCCCTCTGGTGTAAGGAGTAAATTGTATTTCTCTTCTTTAAGAAATATATATATATATATATGTATATGTATGTATTATCCTTTAACAAATTGTTCAAGCATAAAGTTATTTAGTGTCTCTATTCAGCTCCTAAAAAAGACAAGAAGCTTCATTTTCCCTAGCAGCCCCTATTCCCAACTATTCTTCCTCATTATTCTTGTCTAGAGTTTCATCTTCTAAACAAAATCACAGGTAAAACAATAAATTAAGTCAATGGCTAAATTTAAGTTAAAAATATTTTTAAATTCTATATTTGTTTCTTGTATTCCACCTCTTTGCTGGGGGACAGTTCTCTACAGAGTTTTCATAAAACTTGTGGTGGCTCGTATACCAAATAGCACTGGAAGACGGTTAGTCTCTCCCTCTGGAGCAGAAAGCAGATTTGTTCCCTCACCAGAATGATAAACATAATGTCTTCCTCAGGGACAAAGACTGGGCAGGTTTATTAACAGCTCCTTTAAAAGACTGGGATAAAAGCAAACACATGCAAATGGACAAATGAATACTGGAAGGTGCCCAAGCTTGAGAGTTTTCAGCTGTGCTCTGGCCCACTGTGTGTACAGCATCCGGAGCTGCTCCACCTCCTGGCTATTGAACTGGGAGACTAGAAGAGACACTGCTAAGAGAACTCATGCTGTCTCTGTGCTGAGTAACAAAGTCGTTGGTCTTTGAGGCAGGAGTCTCTTGTCCTTCTGCCTGCACCCATGAAAGTGCTGCAGTATCCTTGTTAACCTCAAGTAAGGTAAAATCTTAGGCCTTTCCTACTCCTAACACCCTTCCTTCTTTTTCACTTCTGTCTCAGATAAGTATCCTTCAACAGTTTTTTTGGCAGTGAAAGTCCATAGGAGGCACTCTCTCAGTATTTACATGTCTGAAACCCCTCACCCTTTAATAATTTGGTAGGACACAAAATTCTAGGTTCATGTTTGTCTTCCCTAAGCACTCCGACAATTTCCCTGTCGCCCATTAGTAATGGTGCCGTGTCTGCTGTCAGTCAGTGTTATTTTTTCACAGGTAATCTGTCTTTCCTTCCAGGCAGTTTGGAAGCGGTGTATCTTTATCCCCGAGGCTCTGCAATTTGACTCTGATGAGGCTGGGTCTGCATTTATATTTATTTATTCTGCTCAGTACTCCGAGAGTGCTCTCAATCAGAGGGCTCACGTCTTTTTCCAATTCTGAAAAATTCCAGCACTACTTCTCTGCCATTCCTTTCATTCTCTTCTGGAACTGCAATAATACATACTGTGAAGCTTCTGAATGTATCTTCCTTTCCTCTTAACTGACCTATTTTAGGTTTTCTTCTTTGTGAGTCTATGCTGCATTCTGGGTGAATTCTTCGGTAACAAGCTTCTTAACTACTAATTCTTCTGTCAACGGAGTCTAGTAGATTCATCTGCTTTTTATTCTTTATTTTAATGAATCTATCACTCATTTCTGAGATTCTAATTTTTTCCCACATCTACTTACCCTTCATTTCTGCCAGTTTTCGCCTCTTATTCAGAATTTTCCTTTTTTAAAAAATGGTTATTATTTCTCTAATGATCTCTTTGAGGGCATCAGGCATTTTATTTTCAAGATAGCTTTTTCTGAATTTTACTTTACTCTTTAGTGAATTCACATTCTGCTTGTTGATTTGCATGGCTGACACTGTAAGGTCAGAATTCTTCATGTGGCGTGGACTTTGGGTGTGCAGGATTGCCCTGTATGGGAGATAATGGTGAATGTTCTCTTGCTGATCACCTCTCCTTGCTCAGAGGTTTTTACGGTTCCGCTGCTTGAATCCCTCACACAGAATGGAGTTGACATGGTGGTCTGGGTTCCTGCCCAGCGGTGATATGGCTGATGATGAGAGGGGGTACTTAGCTCAGTTCCTGAGAAAAAGGCCTCGTCTCTGTCCTCAGCTCTTTCCAGGATCAAAGCTTTTTACACGCTAGAGGTATGGCAGGCAGTGATTCTAGGCCTCCCTTCTAGATCAGAGGACATGACCACTACCCTGCCTGCTTTCAAGCGGAGCACATGCTCTGGCCTGGCACATTTAGTCTTACTGCCACCAGAGCTAAGCCTCTGGTTCCCCCTCTTAGCTTGTGATCCTGCAGTCCAGTGTCTGGTTTTGCATTCTGCTTTGGGTTTGTCTCTTGTCTCTAGCAATATATCTTTTTTAGGGGAGTAGGGGGCATGATTATGACTTTTTCATTTTTCGTTTTTAGATTTTGATCTATCACTGTTGTGTGTTTGCAGCAGGCAAAGCACAGCCTATAAAGCAGCCACAACTTGACTCTTGCTTCTTTACATAATGGTTCTTAACTTTGTCAGGGAGGAGGACACAGGTCTCCCCGGAAATATGATAACAGATTCTAACTCTCGTTCCAAAAATGTATATATCTTTTTAAATACAGATTTTCACATAGAACTATTACAAACTCAACAAAAGTCATTCAATGACCAGAATAAGGATCTGGTATATGACCCAGACTCAAAATTGTGTCATGCAGTTCAAAGACAGACAGCTGAGATGACTGTCTTAAGGGAGTTAAAAAATACTATCACACTTTACTAACATGATATATACATGTATGTGCATATACTGTGTATACCTCGATATTGTTAAGAATATATACTTCATAATAAAATCATACATGAAGGCAATCATTGTTTATCTTGTAGTAACTACCTGCAATGCAGCTATCTATTTATATAAAAGAAGCCTGCCTTTTATAGGCTAGAAAAGAAAATCCCTCTGGCAGCTTAGACAATTCTGCAGTTTTAGAGCTGCCTGGGGTCAGTTGAGGGCCTGGTAGTGAGTGCACAGCAGCCCACCTCCTCCCCTGCCTATTCCTGCTGTTGCCCCTGCCTTTCCACAGGTGTTGATCCTACAAACACCTGCTAATGAGCTTCTTGCATGTTCATCTCTGCCTCAGAGTTTGCTTTCTGGGAGAAACTGACCTGTGACTTCGAGACATCAACAAAACGTCAGCAACCAGTTGACTTAAGAATTAGTGTCCAGGGAAACAGCAAGCCTCAATGAGCAGAGATAGGAGTGTGGCAGGCTTGGCTTAGAATCTGCCCCTGTCCTATGAGCGATGACAGAAGAATGGCTCTGTCAGGTCCCCTGACAACCTTGCATGTACTCACATAAGCCACCACGCAAAGACTTGAACCACAGCTTATCTGTGCCTTGAAAGGATAACCGCCTTGTGATATTCTGGTGTTCCAGGCCTTTAAGGAGCTGCTAGGAGCCATCTCCTACCCACTTCCCTACTTCCCTGGGAGGAGACAGTTTCTCCTCACCTCCCAGGTTCTGAAGGGGTATGAGGCTTCCTGGATATCCCTACTTGGAATAGAACCGCAGAATATAAAACCTTTTAGCTGCAGTCTTTAACTGGCTTCTCCACAATGGGGTATGTCACAGCTGGCATTGTAATCATCTGTTCTGTTATAGATTGACTTGTGTTGTTCTCCCCAAAAGAGATATGTTAGAGTCCTAAACCCCAGCACTTCAAAATATGACCTTACATGGAGACAGGATCTTTACAGAGGAAATAAATTTAAAATGAAATCATTGGAATGGATCCTAATGCAATATGACTGGTGTCCTTACCAAACTGGGGAGATCTGGACACAGGCATGCACGCAGGGAGCACACCGCGTGCAGATGAAGCCAGAGGCTGGGATAATGCTCCTGCAGGCCCGGGAATGCCAAAGCTTGCCAGCAAACCACCGGACATGAAATGGGCACAAAATAGATCCTTTCAAGGGATCAACCCTGCTGACACCTTGATCTTAGACTTCCAGCCACCAGAATAGTGAGACATTAAGTTTCTGTTGTTTAAGCCACCCTGGCTGTGGTGCCTGTTTATGACCTCCTTCCTACACTAACACATCCTCCCTGTGTTTCAGGATCCACCTTTTGCAATGTGTGGGAGCTGGCACCTTTGGCTGTTCTTCCTTCTGCGTCTATGTTAGTAATAAGCTGTCTAAATCTACAGAGGCGCCTACCATGGCCAATATGGTGAAAACTATTTTTTACAAAAAAATACAAAAATTAGCTGGGCATGGTGGTGCATGCCTGTAGTTCCAGCTTCTTGGGAGGCTGAGGCTGAAGGACTGCTTGAGCCCAGGAAGCAGAGGTTGCAGTGAGCTGAGATTGTGCCACTGCACTGCAGCCAGGGAAACAGAGTGAGACCCTGTGTCCAAAAATTAAACAATAAAAAACAGAGTGGCTCCTTATATCTTCACCAGCCAAAACCAGTCAGGCCTTAGCCTTGGCCCTGACTGGTGTGCTGTGGGCCTGACACATGACTGAGGCCAATATGCTTCAGTTTCTTCATCCATAAAGTGGAGACAGCACCTGTGTCAGCATACTGTGGTAAAGACTACATGAAATAACATTCACAAAGCACAGATGTCATAGTGTTCTAGACAAAACGCTGACTTGGAGAGTTCAACAGATATACAGGTTTGACAACTGTCTATGACCCTGCTATAAATTATAAGCTTGCCAAAAGGGACTGGGGAGGGGAGGTCTAAAAAGTAGGATTCTGGTTTAACAATGCTATTCCATCCTAACTGGTCCCTGCTCCAGGCCTAAGCCCCATATCTGAAATACAAATGTCTCCACGTACCTTCCAAGCTTAAAATCTGAGAAGGTTCCCCAACAACTGCTTTTTTTTTTTTTTTTTTTTTTTTTGAGACGGAGTCTCGCTCTGTTACTAGGCTGTGATCTTGGTTCACTGCAACCCCCACCTCCCAGGTTCAAGAGATTCTGATGCCTCAGCCTCCCAAGTAGCTGGGATTACAGGCGTGTGCCACCACACCCAGCTAATTTTTGTATTTTTAGTAGAGATGGGGTTTCACCATGTTGGCCAGGATGGTCTTGAACTTTTGACCTCGTGATCGGCCTGCCTTGGCCTCCCAAAGTGCTGGGATGACAGGCATGAGCCACTGCACCCGGCCAGAGGTTCCCTTTTTATCATTCCGTGATTAAATAAAAAGTGTTCAGCTTCCAAGAATCTGTTCATAAACATTCTCAAGAAAGCTAATCTCACATTGTCAGTTGTTAATAAATACAACCCAGTACTGCAGCACTCTTATTTCAATAAAGTTTCTTTCTGCATCAAAATCTTCCCCTTACCTTAAAACTCCCTTGTCCTTTTTAATGTTACTGAAACAGGATAACATTATCATTCTCCATTTGTAAATTTTTCCATGCTGGTCAATCATTATTAAGTCATTCTCTAGTTCCCTTCCCTTTAGGCTAAGTTACTATGTTTTCTGGTTTTCCTTCTCAGCTCAGAAATTAAGAGTGTAAAATAGGGGAGGGTCTCTGTTTTCTGCACAAGTTCTCCACAGAGCTATGACATTGCCGAGGTGACTTTCAGTCAGCTTCTAACCATGGACACATTTAGTCAAAGGAACACTTTGCAGTTTCTATGACACTGTTCTCTTTCTAGACCAGAACACACGTCCCTCGATTTTGATTGCGATTATATAATTAACAAGGGTCACCGTTTGTGGAGTTCTGTGTGCCACTGACTATCAGCCCTTCATGTGCATCATCTCAACACATCATATCACAACACCACGAGATAGCCACCATTATGACTCCATGTGTCCATGAGAACACTGAGGTTTGGAGACCTTAACTAAACTGTCTAAGGTACAACAGCCAGCAAATGGCAGAGCCAAGGTCAAATGCAGATCTGCTAAGGCCAGGCTGTGCTGTTAACCCCTGTACTTTAAGGCCTCCCATTTAAAACTAAGGGCTCTGTTGTAGCTTGGGCTGCTGTAACAAAAATACCACAGACCAGGTGGCTTGATCAACAAACATTTACTTCTCACGGTTCTGGAGACCACAGGGCGCCAGTGTGGCTGGGTGCTTGAAGGCCCTTTTCCTGGTTTAGCGACAATGGCTTTCTTTCTGTATCTTCACATGGTCGGGGGTGGGGGGAAGGAAGAGAGAGTTGCAAGTTCTGCTGTCCTTTCCTCTAACGTTTCTAATCCCATTCGGGAGAGATCCACCCTCATGACCTAATCACCTCTTTAAAGCCCTACTTCCTAATACCCTGGTGGTTGGATCTCAAAGTGTGAAATTGGGGTGGGGACATACAACCATTTAGCCCAAGTTTCTACTACTGTTTCCAGAAGTAGTCTATTCAGCCTAACTAACAATCATGTAAATAAGACCAAATCCAACATTTATCCCTATGGTGCCTTTCATGACATTTCCTTTTCAAATGATTAATTTAGCTTTTAGATGAATCATCTTGAGTTACGAGCACTTCCAGTCTGTTTAAAGCTCATGCAATTGTGTTTTTCTCTAAATTAACTTAAAAATCAGCTTTACCTATAAAAAACAGCATGCACTATCAGTTACTTTGTTTTACATCTAAATGTTTGATGGCCTTTACTTTTAATTCCATGTATTTATTTTATAATAAAAACTGCTTATGAAATTTGGCTGGTGAGTTTGGTACTTGATGAATTCAGGTTGTTTTAACTTACGATTTCATGCTGCTTTGATATTTACAGATTTTCTCACTTTGTTCCAATATTTTGTTTTTATTCTTACTCAATTTCACTGAGTACCAGGAGCATACTGTGTTGGTCAGAGTTCGGCACAGTTCCTGCTCAGGCAACTTTTGTTCTGTTACTTCATTAAGAAACCACATGAGACTCACTAAGTTCTAAACATCCCTCTAAATTTTAGTGTTTCCCATATTTGTACTTAACTTTTGATAATATTTCCCTATTTCTATAATGAAATCATATGGAACAATCATATTACATATTACTGAGATGGTAATTACCACAGCTTGAGGAGGTGGGAAAAGCAGATTGGTCTGAACTAAATTGTAGTTGGCCATGAATGGAAGAGCAGTAAAATAGTAAACACATGTATATTTGCTATATGCTTTACCAACACTGACACCTTTAATCCTCACTGGCAACCCCATGACAGACTGCTGGAATGATCCCTCTTTTTGTAGATGGGAGATTGGCTGATTAAGGAAATGCCCAAGGTCACAAAAACTAGCAATTAGCGGCTGAGTGACCTTCCCCTTAGACTTCATTTGAAGATGAAATAAAGTAACAGCTCCTGGCAAGAGAAAGGGGGTAGTTAATTACATTTTGGTAACCTTGTATTCCATTAACTTTTGATGTTTCAATATCATGGTCCCCAACTATCTAGTGAGATGGCATGTCAGCTTGGCCATCTGCTCCCTCTTAGGCGCCTCCAATTGGCCCTGGAGGGAGGCTGCTGGCCTGACAGAGGAGAAGGGGCTGGCTCCATTCTGCTGGCGTCCTGTTCCTGTCAGGGTGCAGCAACACAGCTCCTACCCACCGGCAACCAGGAGCAGAGGCTGCATTCATGTCACCATTTCCCCAACATCTGCAGCATCAGCCTCAACAAGCCCCTCCACGGAGATGCCAACACAGCCACCAGCACCCTGTCCTAGGAGGTGGGTCCCAGCCCCATAGGTCCCTCCTTTGAGCTCAGAGACACCTTCTCTGCTTGTCCTCTTCTTCAGGGGTCTGGGCCTTAGCTATGAAGGACCCTCCACTGAGGTTTTAAGTTTCATTAATTCCAGCTTCTTCGTTTGTTCCCTCAGCCCCAGGGTGGGGGGCTGTTCTCTGCAGTCTACCTCCATAATTCCTCCATCCTCTCCTCTTGACTTCTTAATTACCTCCCTCAAAGGCTAACATTTCTTTAGTTTAAATTCTCTGTATTAAAAACCAAACAACTGCCTGGACTTCATTGACATACCAAGGAAGGAAGGGAGAAACAAATTTATCAAGATGTCTGTGGTCTCCATCCCTGTTATCACGTAGATTCTAACAAAGTACAGACAGAAAACACAGAAAAAACAATTCACAACATAAACTTAGACAAAGAACCAAAGGAACAAGGGTGCTGATAAGTTGCTCAGGAAACAACAAAGGTGCCTCAGGCACAAATCCTCTGCTCATTGAGGGAAACTTCAAAAGTGCCAACTCTCTTTCCTTTCGTAATATTCAACAAGGAAACACTCTCCAAGTACTATGCCCTATACTGAAGGATCTCCTTCCCTCCAAAGAAAAGATCATAGACCTACATGCCCTCAAGTTCCTTTCCCTTCTGTTCTCAAAAAATACTCAGCGATGTCAGGAGAGACTGCAGCCAGGTGAGGGACCTGGGAATGAGTGTCAGGAAGGGTGAAGGAGGATGGAACAGGAATGGAGGGGCCTGTCCCCATGTCTGCCACATGGAAATGCCATGTGGCATTGATATGCTCATTGATATGCCAAGGAAGGAAGGGAGAGACAAATTTATCAAGTAGTCTGTGGTCTCCATCCCTGCTACAGAACCAGATCATTAGCCAGGGATTTAGATGCTGTGTGTCCAGCCACCTGCTACCCTGTGGGGCCATCATTAATTGTGTTTGATCAATAGCACTGAGCCAGAAGACACAGCCCTGCACTCTGATCGGCACCGGATTCTCCCACTGTTCTCCTGTTCCCATGGCTTCTCCACTGCCCTGAAACGCCATAAGAAATTTAGCCTGAGCCCAAATAAAATGGAATCAAACGTTTTCCTACAGGCTATTTTTTCAATAACTTCCTCCCCAAATAACCCAAGGATTCAAAATGATTTGCAGAGCCTCACCATTGTCCTCACTTGACAGGTAATAATATGTAGACAGCCTTTGTTCCAATGGAAAGTGTGAAGAACCTGAATGTGACAAATCACACAGGAAGTAATTTCCTCTTGGCAGAGTTTTCCACAGGTGCTGAATTTCTTTAATTTATTTATTTTTGTGGAGAGGGAGGTGGAAGAGGATGGGCATAAAAAGACAGCTGCTGGCTCATCGTTTCAGTTGGAGGGGTTTCTCTGCTGCACCTTCTCTTATGGGTATCACTTTGTCCCTGTATTGTGAAGATAACAGAGGCTGGGGGTTGTGAAGTGCAGTTCCTTCATGGAGAAGCCAGAGGTAACCTTCCACGAGATGTGGCTTTGCGTGAGCTGGAAACCTTGAACTTGCCTCGCGTGGATACAGCTGTTACTCATTCACAGTCGGCAGGATGCTGTCTGTTCTGTCCACCCCTCCTCACTTGTTCTGTGTGCTGCAAATGAACCAGAACCACGGCAGTGCTCAGGACGGCTTTGGTCGGCTCACTCTTTCTAGTACTGTGACAAGGAGATAAGGCAGAAAGCAGAGATGGGAGGAGAGTGAGGACCAGAGGGAAGATTTCTGAGATGAGGCAGAGAGAGAAGAAGAGCCGATCGCCTTAAGAGGCCGGGCTGCAAACAGGCTGTGACCAGGCGCGGTGTGGCCCACTGTGATGGATGGTTGGTCCTTCATGCCACCAGTTGTAACTTCAGGAGGCCTGGGTACCTGCTAGGTCCTCCTTTCTGGGCTTCTCTCACTCCAGGCCTGGTGGCAGGCAAGGAGTACCGACTGTGTTGTGAATATGAAACATTTCTTTGCTAAAGGAAAGCGAGGGGAGACAAAGTAGGATGTGTCAACATCAGAGACAGTGCCTGCTGTATTCCCCATTCTTATTGGCTATTGGCTATTTTGAAATTTGAGATCTCTCCAGGTGACTAGCATATGTCCTCTCAGCTCTAAAGCAAAGGCACTAGATAAATCCAATAAACAAAGAAAGAGTCTGGGGTAGAGGCTTAGTCTATTTCAGGGTTGTCAGGTTGATGAATTTTCCACTGCAAGATCACACTGCTGTTTTCAAGGGATTTAAAATATTACAAGTGATAGTAGAGGCTGTGTCTCTGAAAGATTTGAACCAATCAAAGTAAATATGGCAGGTTTGTTTTTTCTTGTTGTTTTGTTTTGTTTTGTTTTTTTTGGAGACAAGGTCTTGCTCTATCATACAAGCTGGAGCACAGTGGTGTGATCACAGCTCACTGCAGCCTCAATCTCCTGGGCTCAAGTGATCCCCTGACCTCAGCCTCCCAAGTAGCTGGGACTACAGGCATACACTATTATGCCTGGCTAATTTTTGTATTTTTTTGTAGAGATGGAGTTTTTCCGTGTTGCCTAGGCTGGTCTCAAACTCCTGAGCTCAAGCAGTCTTCCCACCTTGGCCTCCCAAAGTGCTGGGATTACAAGTGTGAGCCACCATGCCCAGCCAAATACGGCGTATTTTAAAAGGCTAGAGCAGTGATATAAAAATATGAGCATCTACACAATGTATTGTCTGCAGACACTTTGGCATCAATCAACCTATCTTAGATAGTGTTTCTTTTCTCTTCACTCATTCAGTCAACAAATATTTATAGAACACTATGCACTAAGAAACATGAAAGGCACACAAGATTAGTAAGATACTCTTTTTCCACAAGAAATTTACAAAGTGATGGGGAAGTATGGGTTAAATTAATTTAAATATGTAAGTTAAATATCAGTTACACTAATTTAAGGAATGAAGTACAAACACAGTATTATAGGAATCCAAAGAGCAATCATGATCTGTTGGGAGGATCGTAGAGTGAGGGGCTATGTGAACTGATGATTGTAGAATGGCAGGAGTGGAAAGGAAAAGGATCCTCGGGGCAAAAAGAAATGGATCCAGCAATAATGTTCCACCAGCAAACCCTGGGAGGTGAAGCTGAGGCTCCTTCAAGCTCCACGTGCCACATCATAGATGAACGAGGTTTAGTATGTCGAAGGTGAAACACAACAGGTCATCCGAGCGCACATGTCAGCAGGTACCTGGATTGCCCATCTCGAGGAGGCATTCAGGCCAGAGGCAAACCTCAAGAGAGCAGAAGTCATGTCTTGTGTTTCTGTGATCTTCCCCCACAGAATCCAACAGAGTGGTCACAGATGTGTCCAGAGAAGCTGATGTAAGTTGCAGAGGGAACATAAGATTTCCTTTCACATTCAGTCAACTCTCAAATACAGAAAACTGACCATCTCATCTAGAACCACTTGGTTCTAGTGTTTTCCCTTGTTCCTGCTGTTATCTTGCTTAAGTGTGACTTTCAGCTATCTAAACTTCATTTAAGTATGGTATTCTTTTCTCTAAGTTCCAGGAAATTAATTTATAATTTTGTCAAAAAAAAAAATGAAAAGGTAGGGTTTTCTTATCCAAGATTCAATGGCATTAACATCAAAAGTTCCAACAAACAGAATTCTGGGTTTGTTGTGAAAGTGTAACGTTGCACTCACACTTGTTTTCTTAGATCTATGTGTTTTTTTATATGTGATTGATATGGATAATTTAATGACACCAGAATACATTTTCATAGCTCATCTCCATGACTGCTTAGTAATTTCTCATGGTTAATCCATTTCCCAGGTATTTCACTCTAAGCCTACAATGTGCAAAGCAATGAGCTGTTAGGAAATTTAAAATAAGTAAGACATAGGTATTCTTTAAGAGGAGCTTAAAATTTAGAGAAAGAGAAAGGCCTAGAAATGCTTATAAGACATGATAGGCTAAATGCAAAAATTGAGTAAACTATCTCTTTCCTCAAAAAATTAAAGTGCTGGCCAGTTCAGTACAATTTACAAAGCTGTACTTCCACTGACTAATATAAAGTCTACTGGGATGAGGACTGCATGTATGGGATTGAGAGGTAAAAGATGAATGTGAACAGTGCATGAGGCCCATCTCCTACTCAAATCCATATCAACAGATGCTATGTTGGGAATCGTTTTCTCAGAGATGAGGATGGATCTGAATGAATGCTCACATTCCCAGCCTGTCCCGCCTCAAATAATGAACACGTCTGGGCTAGACGACACCAACGTACCTTAGTAACTGTGGAGCACTGTGCTGGGGCAGAGGGGCTCTCAACTGGGCTGGCTGGGTGCCTGACACTCTATTCAAGTAAATCTACATCTCCAGGAATAGTGCCGGGCATCAGTCTCCTCTGAAAGCTCTACAGAGAACTTGGACACATACAGAGCATGGGGAAGCACTGCTCCAGCCTCATGTAATGTGTTTATCTCACTCTGTAAAAGGCTACTGGTCATCTATGCATCGTTCTTCACGATCACATTTGCCTGCACTGAGGTCAAGTCCAGTAGCACCATCAACTTTAAATATATTATCTAACATTACTGAGTACTTACAGTATGCCAGGTACTGAACTGAGGGCCTTACATACATTTTGATATTTAATCTTCAAAAATCACCTTAGGAGTTAAGTACTATATTGGTTTCCCAATTTGTAGATGGAGAAACTGTAACTTGCAGCTAAGTGACTGTGCAGTCACATAGCTATGCAGGCTGGAGCTGGGGATGGAAACACTCTCTGCTTGGCATCCAAGTTTATGCTTCTGATCACTGGGATATAGCAGCTCATTTATATGTATGGAATATTCAGTTTTTTAATGTGCTCTGCAACTACGCACAAAAAGCTAGTTGACACATATTTATCCATAAAATAGAGGAAAATAAATGACTACTTGGAAATGATTTACCAAAAGGTTATATATTCACCATTTATTTTCATAAAACACCCTGCTTCTTATCTGTGTCCAATCTCAGCATCCAGACACTTAGCAGGATACCACTAGTGTTCCCAGATACGGCAGGTTGCAATGTGCTTCATCTAACACTTAAGGAATCACTGCAGCGAGCCTGCAGCATTACGGCGCATCTGCACAGGTAGCCGCACTCAGTGTACAAATCAAGCAGGCTCTGAAAAACATGGCACTGCCAACGTGAAGCTATGGGGTTCTTGTTGTCTTCAAAATAAAAAGATGATTCTTACATTGTTCAAGAGAAGATTACTGCCAAAGACAAACTAGTTTTCTGAGCTCTGTCCTCTGATAAGCATGTACTGCAATCCTGCCATATGAATACTAATTTTACCACTAAGGGTCAATATTTATGCAGCTCTAGCTACCTGCCAAGTGCTGTCTTGGGGCTTTCTGTTTATCCTCACACCAACCCCTCATCAGAGTTGATGGAGGCACAGTGAGGCTAAGAAACCCCCCGATGGTTACAGTTAAGAAGCAGTAGAACTGGGGGTGGGGGACCTGGGCAGGGGAGCTGGCTCCAGCTCCTTGGCTTTTTATTGCCCCCTCCCTACAGACCAGGCTGTGTGACAGGCCTCGGGATTATAAAGGTATCTGAGACACAGTTCCTTGGGAAGCGGAGAAACACACCCATCACCGTGGAGATATGACATGGAGGGCCAGTTGTCTGTTTAAGTCTAAAGGAGCAACATAGTAAAGACTAACCTAAAACTCTCAAGAAAGACTATCAAGAAAGGTTCCCTCTGATAGAGTATTAATTCCTGGAAGATGGTCCCAAAGAACTGATCGTCCTTGGGGATGATGTGAATATAGAGAAAGGCAAAGAGGAAGAGACAGGCATGACCTTAGGATGAAAACAGAACGGAAGGCTGTAACGCCAGGTTGCCTTGGGATCACAGATGAGGCAGTTGGATCCCCACAAAGAATTGCATGCAAAAGAACCTAGCAAGTCTGGACTCTGGTGGACAAGCAAATAAACAGTGATTGCTGGGTAGGAAGCACTCAGAGGAGAGTACTGTGATGGACACAGAGGCCCAGTAGGCAGAACCAGTGGAACCCACTGGTTGAATAGAAGACATGGGTTTTCTTTCTTTTTAGGAAGGGAAAAAGGCAGATGTTAGAGCAAAGCTGGAAGGTGAGCAAGCTGGCAGGGGAGGGAGAGGGCAGCTCCCAGGAGCTCATTAGCAGAGGTCCCTAGGTCTTCACTTTTACATGCAGACACTGCAAACTGACAGCTCATGGGCCAAACAGTGTGCTGCTCTGTGTTTTAATCTGAACAATTTGTCTGCAGGAAAATCAGGAAATTTAACATCTTCCAGATTTCTAACTTATCTTTTAAAAAATAAAAGACAAGGCAGATTGGCCTTGGGCTTCCACCAGGAGGCCACAGCGTGGTCCTGTTGAGAAGAGGCTGGCAATGCCCTGCTGCCCATGACCCATACCACTTCCCCATGCCCTTCACCCTGGGCCCTTTAACACATTTGCATCCCCTGCCTGGTCCATGTACACATTTGAATAGGTGACCCCTAAGTTCAGATGCTAACAACAGGAGGGAATATGGCTGCCTTGGGGAAGAATAAGGGCTCATGCTTCACAGTAAGGGGAAACTCAACTATGAAGAGGCCTAGCTGTCACCTTCATTGGGGAGTTAAAGACCAGAAAGGACCATTAGCCCACGAGTGCTTCCAGCCTGCTCCCATTCACACCAAAATCAGGGTTTTACCTATTTTAAAATATGTTATTTTATAATTTACATACACTATTCCATTAAACAACATATATTAAAAGATACATTACCTTATTTAACAACCTTATGAGATAAATGTGATTGTCCCCCTTTTGCACATGAGAATACTGAGGTTTAAAGAGTTAAGTATTAGGCCAAGGCCACACAATGTAGATTTGAACAAGGGCAGTCCACCTCCAGAGCTCATGAACTTGAGGGGATATCAGACCCAAAGAATGTTAATACATGCTCTCTTTAAAAGGATTTTTCGGGGTCAAGTAAGTTAGGAAAATATTCATTTCAGGTTTCTTAGGATTCTCAGAATCTTTAAAATACTAATGGGTTTTGTGGATCATCAAGTAAGAAAATCCATGTCTCCAATTGAGTCATGAAATCTTTGCCAGAAACACAGCATAGAACATGCTGTGGTGGAGAAGATGGCTTCTAAAGCAAGATGAATGAAAACTTATAATTACAGGTTGAGCAATGTGGATTTTCTAAGCTAAATCAATTATTTACAAACCTTATATTTTTGAAAACAGTACTTCATGTATCGAAGTCTGTTAGCTTATGATCCCATGTTTTCCTCATCAACCTAAAATCTCAATTAAAATAAATCTGTTGTTATGATTCTACTAATCTGAAATTCTATTAACTGTGACTCTAACACTTTAACCATAGCAAGATAATAAAAAATAATCTCCCACATGTATAGGATATTTTGACATTTATTGTTTTACATATTCCTTAATATAACCTTTATATACTAGAAATGACCTTGTTTCCACTTTATAGATGAAGAAACTTAGGCCCAAGAAGGTTAAATGATTGACAAAGGTCAAAGAGCAACCAAGTAAGTGACAGTACAGCTTTAGGTGTTGCCAGATATTAATGTACTGACTGAAGACTGATACAGTTTTTATAATAAAAGCATTTAGTTATCTTACTTATCAGGAGATTATTCATATTATTAAGTCATAGAGCTTCCATTAGCCACATATTTTGATAATCCCATTCCTCAGCCTTGGTAGTTTATAGAGAATATATTCTAATAAGTCTTCTAAGTAATGTGTCTTAGCACATCAGGATTACTTTAATACACTAAAAATCCAATCCAAAGTGCCAGTAGTCTTTAAAACAGAAATATGGCTACTAAGAATTTAAGGAAGAATTAACAACCCTTCTCAAACGATCCCAAAAAATTAAAGACAAAGGAGCACTTCCAAACTCATTAGATGGATGGATGGAAGGAAGGAAGGAAGGGAAGGAAGGAAGGGATTACAGACCAATATCTCTAATGAACATGGATGCAAAAATCCTCAAGAAATACTAGTAAAATGAATTTAGCTGTGCATTAAAAAAATTGCATACCATGATCAAGTGGAATTTCTCTCTGGATGCAAGGATGGTTTAAAATACGCAAAGCAATCAATGTGGTTCACTGCATTAACAGAATAAAGAATAAAAATCATACGATCATCTCAAAAGATGCAGAAGAAGGATTTGACAAAATGCAATACCCTTTCATGATAAAAACAATAAATTAGACACAATGAAATCCATCTATGACAAGCCCACAGTAAACATCACATTCTAAGTTGGAAAGCTGAAAGCTTTTCCTCTAAGATTAAGGAAAAAATAAAGATGCCTACTCTTGCCACTTTTATTCAACATAGTACTAGAGGTGCTAGCCAGAGCAATTAAGCAGGAAAAAGAAGTAAAAGGCATTCAAATATGGCAGGAAGATGAATTGTCTGTCTGAAGATAATATGATCTTACATATAGAAAACTCTAAAGATCTCACTAAAAATCTGTTAGAACTAATACACAAATTCAGTACAGTTGCAGGATACAAAAATCAACAAACATCAGTTGTGTTTCTTTCTGTATACTAATAATAAACTCCCTAACAAAAAATCAAGAAAACAATTCAATTTACAATAGCATCAAAAAGAGTTAAATACTTAGGAATAAAGTTAACCAAAGAGGTGAAAGATCTGTACACTGAAAACTATAAAACACTGATGAAAGAAACTGAAGAATATAAAAATAAACAGAAAGATATCCTGTGTTCATAGATTGGAAAAATTAAAATCATTAAAATGTCCATATTACCCAAAGTGATTTACAGATTCAATGTTATCCCTAACAACATTTCAATGGTATTTTTTACATAAATAGAAAAAAATCCTAAATTTCATATGGAACCGCAAAAGTCACAAAAACCAAAGCATCTTTGAGCAAAAAGAACAAAGCTAGAGGCATCACACTATCTAATCTCAAACTATTACAAAGCTATAGTAATCAAAACAGTATGGCACTGGCATATAAACATACACATAGACTACCAGAACAGAATATAAAGTCCAGAAATAAACCCCAGTATATATGGTCAACTAATGTTTGACAAGGGTGCAAAAATACACAATGGGGGAAAAGACATTCTCTTGAATAAGTGGTGTTAGGGACAACTAAATATCCACATGTGAATGAATGAACTTGGATACTTGCCTTACACCATATACAAAAATAGACTAAAATAGATTCAAGACTTAAATGTAAGATCTGAAATCATAACCCCCCTAGAAGAACGTAGGCCAAAAGCTCCTTGACATAGATGTTGGCAATGATTATTTGGATATAACACTAAAAGCACAGGTAACAAAAACAAATATAAAAACAAACAAGTGGGACTACATCTGCACAGTAAAGGTAGCAATCAATAAAATGAAAGGGCAACCTATAGAATGGGAGAAAACACTTCCAACCATATATCTGATAAGGAGTTAATAGCCAAAATATATAAGGAACTCACACAATAGTAAAAAACATAAAAATAAACAAACTCAATTAAAAACCAAGCAAAGGAACCAGAATAGACATTTTTCCAAAAAAGGCATACAAATGGTCAACAGGTATATGAAAAGGTACTGACAATGACTAATCGTCAGGGAAATGTAAATCAAAATAAGATATTATTTCACACCTGTTAGGATGGATACTATCAAAAAGACTAGAGATAGCAAGTGTTGGCCAGGGTATGGAGAAAAGCGAACACTTGCACACTGTTGGTGGGAATGTACGTTAGTACATTCATTATGGAAAATAGTATGGCGGTTCCTCCATAAATCCATAAATTGAAAGCAGAACTACTGTATGATACAGGAATCTCACTTCTAGGTATATATTCAAAAGAAATGAAACCAGTATTTAGAGGAGAGATCTGTACCCCATGCTCACTGCAGCATTAGTTATACTACCTAATTTATGGAAACAGTCTAAGTGTCATTGATGAATGAATCAGAAATTGACATATATATGTATGTGTATATGTGTGTATGTAAATATAAGCATATATGTGTGTGTACATTATTATATATGGAATTATATATCATGGAATATTATATATTATATGTGTTATATATAATATACATAACAATGATATACATTATTAATGATATATATCATTATATGTCCATACTACCCAGTGATTTATTTATATATAATATGATATATTATATAATCAAATATTATATATTATAACATAATGGAATATTATATATAGAGAGAGAAATATTATTCAGCTACAAAAAAGAAAGGAAATTCTGCCATTTATGAACACATAGATGAACTTGGAAGACATTATGCTAACTGAAATAAGCCAGACATATAAAGACTAATATTATATGATCTCACTTATATGTAAAATCTTTAAAAAGTTGAACTAACCTCGAAGCAAAGAGTAGAAAGGTGGTTGCCAGGGGCTGGGGGTGTGGTGGTGGGGAGGTGTTGGTCAAAGGGCACAAACTTCTACTCATAAGATTAATGAGTTCTGAGGATCTAATATACAGTATGGTGACTATAGTTAATAATACTGTATTGTTTACTTGAAATCTGATGAGAGATTTTAACTGTCCTTATTATACACACACACACACACACACACACACAGTAAAAAATGATAATTGAGTGGTGATGGGTATACTAATTTGATTGTAATAATCTTTATACAATGCATGCAGCTATCGCATCATCACATTGTATACCTTGAATATATATACTTTTGTCAATTAAATATTTTAAAATAAAAAATAATACATAGAAATATGAACAGTTTTTTACTTCTGGGCTACAGAAAAGTAAATATTTATTTTCCCTACATAATTCTGCTTTTTTTTTTTCGTATAGCTTACATATATAAATCTTAAGGATCGTTAGCACCATGTTTTGGTACGAAAAAGAATATGGGAAGAAGGATATTACAATAAGAAAAATAATGCATTTTTCTTCTCTATGCTGCCTCTTGTCATTTAGTTTCTGTGTAACCTAATTCTTATTCTGATCAGAGAAGAAGGAACTGAAAATCAGGATTTTATTAACACCATCGATATCTCCCCACTCTCCGGCAAGTACACAAACATAGTCCTCTGGTTTCTAATTATGCATTTCATAGATGAGCTTCCCTGGCTGCTCTCTATGCAGATGATGAATAAAGTAGCTTTTGTTTTCAGATATTTATTTTGAAGACCTCTTCATTAAGTGCTATTTGGGGGCAAATGTGTATCTATGGAAGGTTAAGAAAAACATGCAGATAAAATAGCCATCAAGGAAATGTGCCACTGACAAAATCTAACATGGTCTCTCTTCAGAGAATACATTTAAAATACACAAACACACACATATGCACAGGCACACATGGGAAGGAGAGAGGGAAGAGGGAAGAGAAAAAGAGAGAGAAAGGCTGGAAGGAGAAGTTAATTTTCAAAAGACCTTTGAAACCACATTTAAAATATATGAAATTCCTAAGCCGAGTAATCATCACTTGCAAATTTGGCTGAGTGTTGAATAGCTGAACCAAGAGACCTGCTTGTTTGTTCTCATGGTGGGATGCTGGGGTGGAGAAAAGATGATAATGTCACAAAAATTATTCAATTCTTTAAGGGAGTCTAGTAATTCTGCTTTTTTCTATATTACAGCTTAGATGAATGGGTTTATGAAACTAACAGGAGAGAAAGTAGAATTCTGACAGGCAGTGGGAAGGGGCTGACTCTACGCCAACATCTTACCTTGTCAGGCAGAAACTCAGGGCCTGCAGGGTCCTCAGTTGAACACTCAAGGCATGTGTGTGTGTGTGTGTGTGTGTGTGTGTGTGTGTGTGTGTGAGAGAGAGAGAGAGAGAGAGAGAGAGAGAGACAGAGAGAGAGAGAGAGAATGTTGGGGGGAGCTAGCTAAGGGGAGAAACTAGAACTAATGGCTATTCCATTACAGAAACAGATATCCCCTAGAGAAATTCTTTCTTCTGTTTTTGAATTCCATCACAAATTGGATAAAAAAGCCATCGAACCTTTAAGAAACAGCAATAGTTTCCTCAGTAAATAAGTGGAAAAGACATCACATTTAGGGACACAAAAGAGGATCCTTCCAAACAGACTTCCCTGGTTAGAATAGCCACTTGCCTGTGCCCAGGATGGAACAGACTGCAGGGTTATCACAGTCAGGAAGGGTATGAATTAAACTGTCTGGGTTTAACCTGGCTTCCTCACTTACTTTCAGAGTCCTGTGGCCTTAGGCCTGTTATCTAACCTTTCTGGGTCTCAGGTTCCTCATCTGTAAAATGGGAACAGTAACAATATCTATGTAACAGGTTTTTAAAAAAATATGTAAAATGCTTAGAACAGTACCTGAAGGTTTAAGGATCTGTTAAACAAATCACTATAACTGTAATATAGACAGGTTGAGTGAGTTTGTTTCTGTTACTAAACAATTTGATTTATTAATAATGTAAATGGTAGCCATGTTCCTCTGGAAGATTTTAAGCTGCCATACAAATGAAATCTCTTAGAAGGCGAGCCATCTTTATTCATTTTATAAATAGGGAGACTGAGGCACAGTAGGGAAGACTTAAGCATGTGTGATTCTTCCCCAAATTCTGCAGAATGCCTCTCACCTGCCTGCAGGTGCTCAATAAACACTGGTGGACAGCTGAATTTCCAGAGGTCCCAAGACCTACCTGCTCATGCAACCAAGATAGAAAGGTTCTTCTTTATTCTAATCTCACTTATTTTACAGATCCTAATTGCTAAGGAAGAACAGTGCTATATTAGGCATACTGACCATTTTGTTTTTACAATTGCTTTTTAATTTTAAGAATGAGAATTATATATTGGACACAGGGAGCACTCATGCATTGACCGTTAACACATTTGTTTATGGAGTGTCACTGGTCTAACAATGAATGAATGATGGTTGGAAATCACCAGACAGACCACCACAGCACATTTATTTCTTACAGCCCATTAGGCCTTGGCTAAACACCCATTTTAATTCAACTCAAATGTCTCTATGTGAGCTTCACAGCTCTCCCTGAAGACAGGGCAACACACTCGAGCAGTCAAAAATCAGCCACCACGAAATCTGCAAGTTGAACACTGTTGCAACCACAATGATACAATAAACTTTAGTATCGCATGTCTCTGGGTTTAACATAAAGAGCTATTTTGCTGAAAGCGCAAACAAAATTTTTTAACTTTGTAGAAGGTCATTTTTTTTTTTCATTTAGTGAAATCTGAGTAAAAGCCCAGCCATGGAGAGTATTACAATAGTATATACACACAGGCTTAGAATTATCTGGTAGCAATGGCTCTTCTGGAAATTGTCAGCATAAACTACATGAAATTTCTAATAAGTGACTGGTTTTTGACACCTAAAAAAGCAATTTCATATAGCCCACCTGATAGTTGTATAATGTAGGACAGATTTCTAAATTCTCTAAATTTTCCTCATTGCAAAATGGGGTACTTAGTGCTTTCTTTATGGGGTTACTGTAAAGATTCTGATACATGACAAGCATAGTCACTGTGGGCCCATAAGTACTTAACATAGCTAAGTCATTATATGTAGTCATAATATTAGCATCTGGTTCTGAGGCTAAACTGAAAGTATGTTGTTACTGTGACCATTTTTAAAAGTGCATCAGGAATTAAGGGCCTGGCTCCTCAGAAAGAACCGCCCCATGTCACAAAGTGCAGAGGCAGGACACCTCATGACGCCCTTCTTTCTTTTTGCCTCCTCTTCAGCATTAACAGCAGTTTCAACGAAGCAGCTGTCAGCTGTAGGCGGGTGCCAGGACTCAGAGCAAACAAGCATACCCAGCAACTGGCACACACCTGGCTGGAAACTGCCTGTGAGATGCCGAGAGTTCTGCTGCCTCTGGGACAATGTTCAGCTTCTTCAGCAGCAGCACTAGCTGGCGAGACACATGACAGATTTTGTTTTTGTAAGAAAAAGCAAAATATAACTTATTTAAAGGCTTTCTGAAATCCCCTCTCTGCCCACTATGGCTGACCCTCATTTCTCTATGTGTGCCTGTGGGTTTTGTTTTTAACTTCCTTCTGCATTCCTAGTCAAGAGAGCACTAAATGTTCTGAAACTGTTTCTTGGGCATTGCTTTTCTCTCTTCAGCTGCACTTGGTGCTAAGACAGGAGCCATTCCCGGTGCTGGGCACATACCAGGCTCTCAGTAAACAGATGGTGAATAATTGATGCTGCAAATCCAGTTGTGAAAATAGCTTCTTGTCCTCTGTAATTGTGCATACCTTTAAGGCTGCAAGCCTTCAAAACAACAATCATGGTTTGGCTTCCTGTAAACTGTCATGCTGCTGTGAATTCCAAGTTCTTAATTTTATACACATTGGGAAAACTTTCCAGAACCAATGAATACACAACTTTCCCAAAGGTTATGTTTATCTTTCATACTAAACAAATGTGGTTTTCGGCAACCTACGTCTTCCACTAATTGTGCATATTGACAGATAGCTATTTATAGCCACAGATGGTAACAGAGGATAGGGACCAGTGTCCAACGTAGATGTGAAGAGGGCTGCCTGGAATGGAAAGGATGAGGCCTCCCCTGAGAATGGATTCCTGACCCATCTCATGAATGGCAGTGTCCAGAGCATGAAGATCAATCACATTTTCCTAGCACTGTCTAGCACTATCCCTGCCCGCAAAGCCATCTCTCCGGCAAGGTCTCACTCTTGTAATATGAGTAAGGGAGGTATTATACCCACTTCACAGAGAGAAACTGAGGCAAATGTGGCTGCAGAGACACATGGGGGCTGCTGCTGCTGGCCATGTGGGTATCTGGGTTTTAGGTGGGTGAAGCTGTGAGGACAGGGGCACCTTGTTTCTGTGTGGTTGTTTTTCTGGTTGACCAGACTGCAGTACAATAAATATGCCTCAGAGCTCCTCCATTTCTTCAAATGAAAAATGGGAGTAACACAATGTAGAGATTCAAATTGTCTTAAACTCTACCCTTTCTTTCTATAGGCCCTATGTTCTGACAAAGCAAAAGCAGACAAAACTAAAGGCAGAAAAAAAAATAACAAACAAAACACAAGATAGGGTGAACAATTAATCCAAATGTGATGGCAATATTTTTTAAAGCTATTTTATTTTTAAGTAGATTTGCAGAGATGTGTAAAGTCTTATCTGCATCATTAATAAGTGACAACATTGCCATGGTGATTACTTATTTACAGAAAAGAAATAACCACAGAGAAATCAATAACAACGCAACAAGATACAAGGGGCTGGTCAGGGACTGTGAGCCACACACGTCCCTCCACATGCAGTATAAAGTATGTTCTAATGGACAAAGAAAAATATTGGTTTGGGGTGAAAAATAACTGAGTCCTTCTGCTAAACCCGGAAAATAAGCATTAAAATATCGTAACAGTCCGGGCATGTTGGCTCATTCCTGTAATCCCAGAACTTTGGGAGGCTGAGGCAGGCATTTCACCTGAGGTCAGGAGTTTGAGAGCAGCCTGGCCACATGGTGAAATCCCACTTCTACTAAAAATATAAAAATTAGCTGGGTGTGGTGGCAGGCACCTGTAATCCCCGCTACTCAGGAGGCTGAGGCAGGAGAATCACTTGAGCCCAGGAGGCAGAGGTTGCAGTGAGCTGAGATCACACCACTGCACTCCAGCCTGAGTGACAGAGCAAGACTCTGTCTAAGAAAAAAAAAAAAAACCCTCATAATAAAATGGACAAAGTCATTGGTAAGATGATAAAATGTAAGAGCAGTAAAAAACATGTTTTGAGATATTTACTCACACTTTTAAGGAAATACAGCAACTCCTAGCAGGGCAAGAAGAAGTTTACACACAAGCCCTAATATACTCATTTAAATACAAATAAAGCATTTATTTAATACACTAAAATGGACATCTATAGCTATAATAGTTAAGGCAATGCTTTCTATATGTCATGTACTGTGCTAAGAATTTTATGTGTATTGAAAGTCATTAATCCCCACAAAACCTTATCTTCCACTAAGGGTAATATTATCCCCTTTTTACAAATGAGAAAACAGGCCAGAAAAATGTCATAAGGCAGTAGAGTTGGGAAGTTAATTCAGGCAGTCTGGTTCTAGAGCTCATGTCTTGCCACTATTTTCTTTTTGCTTACTTATCTTTTCATTTAAAAATAACTTTTTTTTTAAATTGAAAACGTACTAATTCCACCTTCCAGCCCCTACCCCATGAATCCGGGTTTTTCATGGCCATTCACACATGGAACAAGACACAAGCTGGGTAGGGTGACGAGGTGTCTGGTTGAGCATAACCTCAGTGCAGCCCAGAGTTCCCTCCCTGTCCAGTGAGAAGGGGCCACTGTCTGAGCTGCTACGGATGGGTTAGGGAGCAGCAGCCAGGGGCCTTGGCTGAGAACTTGCTCTTGGACACCAGCACTAAACAGGTGCTGAGGAAGAAGGTACTGAGGCAGACACAAGAGGACTTAACTATTCATTCTTATCCAAATGAAATGGAAATATTATAAATATTATCATATACCTGGAAACATTAAGATTAATATTTGCAAGAGAACACGATAAAATATATAATGGCAATCCAATTATTTTTTGATCCAAAGCTACTGCTAGATATTGGTATATCCTATTTTCCAGATCCATGCTTATCAGAGACTCCACAGTCTTCCTCTCTATAGTTTTAGTAAGCAGTTTAAAGAAGAAAGTAAACGTGATTAAATCCTCCAGAAAGGACTGTGAAGAGAGAAATAAAAAAAATCTTAAAATTACACCAAGTTCCACAGCTATTCCAGGTTAATCTTCTATTTTCCCTTCCCTGGCCATGAGTTCAGTCTTTTCTACAATGAGCTCTGCTTCCTTTTAATGGAGGGTGATATTTAGAAACCAAGATATGGGTACTAAGGTAGCTCAGTGCTATTGTGAATGTTTCTAGGCCCTCAAAGCTGGCAGAGCTAGGAATGGAGACACACACACACACACACACACACACACACACACACACACACTCTCTCTCTCTCTCTCTCTCTCTCACTCTTATATTTTCTATGTAAAAAACCATGAGTTTATATCAATACCTTGGATTCTAATATAACAATGAGGGTTTATTATTTATTCTCTGTTTTCCACATCTGTAATTATATCTATAATTCCCTTCTCAAGTAGTGAGAAATCTGACTCCCATTATTTTCAATATATTTACTCTTCTGTTCAAGCTAGAATCGCTATAAGACAATTTCAGAATTGCTCACATACACTATTATTTTAAAAATACCCTTCTGACTAGAATTCACTATTTTTTACAGTCTCTGGTAAAATTAATATACATCAAATGTCCAAATCATAATGTACATTGCCATGGGTTTTTATACGTCTGTACTCTTATAACCTGCCCCCCCCATCAAGATATAGAGCATTTCCAATGTCCTCAGGAAATACAAAAGTTGTCTAAGAATCATGGAGACATCAAAAGGACATAGGAGGCAGCTGGAAAGGGCTCCCAGTGGCCAAATCTGGGAAAATAAGAGGTTAAAAAAACAAACAAACAAAAACATGATAGTAATGAATTGCAACTCACTGAATAAAATTCTATTTATTTAGATATTTACTATTTATTTAACTGAAAGTCTTTTTGATATTAAAACAAATTACTGAATGAATATATAAACTTGGGAGAGGAAAAGCTCTTCCTTATAAAAGAATGTCAATTACTGTATTAGGTTCTCCAGATGGACAGAATTAATAAGACATATATATATACACACACACACACACATATAAAGGGGAGTTTATTAAGTAGTATTAACTCACAAGGTCCCACAATAGGCCATCTGCAAGCTGAGGATCAAGGAAGCCAGTCTGAGTTCCAAAGCCGAAGCACTTGGAGTCCAATGTTTGAGAGCAGGAAGCATCCAGCACAGGAGACAGATGTTAGGCTGGGAGGCTAAGCCAGTCTAGCCATTTTATATTTTTCTGCCTGCTTTATATTCTACCATGTTGGCAGCTGATTAGATGGTACCCGTCCAGATTAAGTGTGGGTCTGCCTTTCCCAGCCCACTGACTCAAATGTTAATCTCCTTTGTCAACAGCTTCACAGACAGACTCACGATCTATGCTTTGCATCCTTCAATCCAATCAAGTTGACAATCAGTATTAACCACCGCAATGACAAATACCTCACAGATAACATTAATGGATGCTAAAACCAGTGAAAGAATGTGATGAGACTCGATTGTTTTAAAGTACCACTCCATAAATAACTTACTTATGTGTAAAGGGGAAAAGGGAAAGACTGTGGTAGAGAAACATGGTGTCCATCACCTTAACCTAATGGTCAAAGCTCTCACCACCAATATAGGGGCAAACTGACATAATGCACCTCCTGACAAAATGCATTGAAAGGACAAAGCAGCACTTCTGTGGTATTCCCCTAAAAATGCACAATCTGAAGCCAATAAATAGTATAAAACAGAAAGAAATATAATTCTGTGTCATGAGGAAGCGTCTGACAATTCAAATGGAAGCCCATTCTACTATATAATTGACCTGTAATCTTCAAAAATATCATGATTAACTAACACAAAGAAAGGCTGAGAAACTACTTTAGATTCAAGGAGACCAAAGAGCTATGACAACAAAATACAACGTATAAAACTGTATTGAATCGTGGACCAGGAAGAAAATAGCAATAAAGGATACTATTGTAAGAGCTGACAAAATTTGAATATGGGCTTTGGATTAGACATTGAATCAACAGGAAATTTCCTGACATATATTGACTTTACTGTGATTATGTAAGAAAAAGTTATTGGTCTTAGAAAATACATAATCCATTTAGGAGAAGAGAGATGTGTCTCCTATTTGCTCTCAAATATTATTGACTTGCGGGGTGGAGGTACAGATACACGGCCGATCCTCATGATGCCCAAATTCTGTGTTTACTAATTCATCTACTTGTGAATACTTATTTGTAAACCCCAAATCATTATTTGCCATGCTCCATGCAGGAGCGAAAATTTTGAGAAACAGAACACACATGTTCCCAGCTGACACTGAACAAGGTGATGGTCTGTGGTCTGCATTCTTATTTTATTTCGATTAAGTGACACATTGTTTGGAATTTTGTGCTTTATGTTGGTGGTTTCACTGTTTAAAATGACCTCCAAGCATAGTGCTGAAGTACTCTCCGGTGTCCCTTAGCCCAGGAAAGCTGTGATGTGTCTTATGGAGAAAATACTTGTGTTTGAGTTATAGTGCTGTTGGTCAACAGTTCAATGTCAATGAACCAACAACATACAGCTGATCCTCCAATAACATGGGTTTGAACTTCACTGGTCCACTTATACGTGGATTTTTTTTCAATCAAACATAAATGGAAAATATAGTATTCTCTTGATCCTAGAATACAGAAGCTGACATTTTTTTGTATATGCAGGTTCCACAGGGTCAAGTATGGGACTTGAGTATGTGCAGGTTTCAGTATCTGCAGGGGATCTTGGAACCAATCCTCTGAGCATACTGAGGAACAACTGTAATTTAAATAAAGTACCACTAAACAGAAACACACATAAAACAAGGTTAATCATTAACTGATTTGATGAAAAGGTGATCAGAAACTCCCAGAAACCAATCCTGCATTTCTTCTAAGAATTACAGCTCAGTATTCAGTGTTCAACGTAAGTTTAAGAACATATTTACTGCAAATAATGAGAATCTACTATACACACACGCACACACAAAATCTGAGTAAAGGGTATTTTTTCACTGCAACAAAGTTATTTCTTTTACACATTCTGCATAATTATTTAACCACTCTGTTCCTGAGGGGGGCGTACGGTGTTTTCAACCTTCTACTATAATAAATATGAGTGCTCCATACATTAGACCTGTTTTTCGTAAAAGACTCTCCTAGTGATTTTAATAAAGTAGCTGAGAAGCACATGCAATTAGCACATTCACCACTTAAATATAAATGCTGCTGTTGAAGTATTCCTTGGAAAAAGTTTGCCAGCCTTTACTGTATAGCAGGCTAAACATTTCTCCTATTTTCACCATTATTTTGGTGAGCAAATGATTTAAGTCATAGACTATAAACTATTAAGTCATAGACTACAGTACCATGATTTAAGTCATAGACCACAGAAAATACACTTTAACTGAAAATGTTCTACTTCACTTAGATTGTTCACTAAATATTACTGAATAGTTATAAGACCCAGACACTGTGCATGTGATAGAGAGAAAACCAGTGCTGGGCCCTGAATATACAAGGAATGCAATGTGATCCACTATCTTTAAGATCTCTCATGCCCAGAAGCAGAGAGAGAACTCCCATGCCTGGAAAGTGCTGTAACTAAGCCCAACATAAAGAAGGCACTTAAATGTTGTCGGATGTTTGTTGAATAAACAAAGGCAATGGAAACAATAAGGTAAAGGGGTGTAGGGACGAGGGGATGAAAGATGGATAGACTATCTGAATGTGGCCTAAAGGAGAAGCAGTGGCGCACAGGAGTCAGAAGACCAGGGTTGCAGATCCAGTTCACCCGAATCAGCTCTAGACTCTAAATTCCCACTGCTTTCACTATAATATGGTGGTAATAATAACACCTACACCATTCAGCTGGGAGTAAATAAAATTGTACACACATGCATGTGTATATATGCACGTGTGTGTGTGTGTCAATAAAAGATAGGAACAAGCGAAAGAGAGGGCTGGCTGGCTAAAGCCCATTTCTTGGCTCATGGTAAGTACTTAATAAAAGTAGCCTATTGTTTTCAATGAGAGAAATGGAGTGAGGAGGGTGTTTTGTAAGAGGAGTAATTGAACAGAGGCATGGCTGTAATCTCAGTGAGGGAAGGGACTATGTCTTGGTCATAAACTCAGTGGCTGAGCACAGAGTCTGGATCACAATAGAGACTCAACAAAGAGCTATTGAATCAATAAATAAATTTCTACTGACTTCCGAAAATAGAAGTCCAATGTGACTGCGAAAAAGACGGTATAAGGGAGCAGGGGTGAGACAGACTGGATAGGAAGAAACATTTAGTGAATAAATAGTTTCAATATTGTGCTAAGAAATTCAAGATGTATTCCTTAAGTAATGAGGAACTACTGAAACAAGACAATATTAAATGATTAACACAAGACAGCACCATGATATGTGGATGATGGCCAGAAATAGGAAGAGTCAAGTTAGAGGAACCAGTCTGTTGGTTATTACTATAGTGTTGCTTAGAAGTACTCAAACTTTAAGGTACAGAAGAATCACCGGGAGCATTTTAAGAAATAGATTTCTTGATTCCAACCCCAAAGATTTTGATTGAGTGGATCTAGGATGGATAGAGACACCCTGAAAAAAATCAAAAGTGGAGAAGACAAAAGATGAGGGATTTCATATCAGATGGCCTAAGTTTTCTTCCTGGGATAAAATGAGGCTACCTATTGAGAGACTGGTGTGGTGAGGTGGGCAAGGAGGCTGTGGCAGAAACCTAGAACTCTCAAGACGAGATGGTATATTTGCATGGGAGGCAATCATCTATCTCTTTCTTACTTTTTTTTTTAGGCATTGATATAGTTTTGATATTTATCCCTGCCCAAATCTCATGCTGAATTGCAATCCCCAGTGTTGCAGGTGGGTCCTGGTGGGAGGTGTTTGGATCATGGGGGTGGATCCTTCATGGCTTGGTGCTGTCTTGTAAAAGTGAGTGTGTGCTTGTGAAATCTGGTCATGTAAAAGTGCATGGCAGCCAGCTCTTTCTCTCACCTGCTCTTGCTTTCACCATAGGACATGTCTGCTGCCCCTTCACCTTCCGCCATGGTTGTAAGCCTCCGGAGGCTTCCTCCTGAGAAGGCAAGCAGATGCCAGCACCATGCTTCCCATATACCCAGCACAACCATGAGCCAATTAAACCCCTTTTCTCTATAAAATTACCCAGTCTCAGATATTTCTTTATAGCAACGCAAGAATGACTAATACAGGCATGTTCAACATGAAAACAACATGTCCAAACAAGGAAAAGAGAAGTTTGGAGGCTGATATAAGATAGGGGCCTGACCAAACAGGCTGGCAGAAATGAAAGGATCAGGGAGCTGAGGGTGCAGGTAAGAGGACAGCGCACACAGGTGACTGTGGGCTCAGTCTGGGCTTGATGGCACAGGAAGTGAGGCTTGAGGTTGTCTAACAGCAGACTGGCAAGCAAGAGATGAGGTAAAGGGGGAGCCCAAGAGAGGGACCGGTGGAAATGGGGGGAAGGGAGAGAAGAGAAGACTGTGGGATGAGAGGAAATTTCTGATAAACAAATGGTGGTTAGGGATGCAGGTGTCACTGTGAAGGTCTGTCAAGTCAGAAGGAAATGCTTTATTACTAGTTTACAGAAGGTTGAGTCACTGGGGCACTTGGGCATTGCCTCTAGGATGGTGGAGAGAACCCTAGACAGGTGCTAGAGCCACTGGATGACACAGAAGGATGATCAGGAGACGACAGGTGATAGTGAGAAGCAGAGGGCTTGTGATTCAGAAAGTCACCTCTGAAAAGGTCAACTTGAATTCCGATGAAGGTCCTAGCTGTGCTTTCTTTTCAACCGCTGATGCTTCAGTAAGTAGGATTCTCCATGGTGAGACTTTCTTTTTTATATGATTTAATATTATCTTTTCCACTAAATTGTCGATTATTATTTAATAGCTAAGTAACCATCTAAATCAATTTAAAATGAAGGTTTTACACCCATATGTCATAGAAGAGGCATGAATTAAGTTAGACCAAAATGAAATTGACATCTGCTGATATTCATGCAGGCCCACTGTGCATAGTTTTACACGTCTATAGGCTCTCCTCTGATTACAATACTACTAATTAGTCAATAAATAACGTTTGAAGCTCTACCTCATTTGTTCAGCATACAAGTTCAATTTACATACTAATGGCTGCATATCTGCCTTTAATAGATGCAGCATGTAGAAGTATACTAAATGAATAACCGCTTGAGTGAAAAGTTACCATGTCTTCATGAAAAATTTGAAAATGAAACAATCAGTGAATCTATTTATTTCTTCTATACTAGGAAATAAAGCTAATCCCAGGATGAGATGAAAAATGGAAATTATTTCAGAGTGGCACACTAATGGAAGTGGCTCAGTGATTCTTCCACAAAGAAATGTGCAGAACCTGACCGATCAGGCTTGGCTTCTGTGGTTTGAAGCTGGAAACGTGTATACAGCTGTGGTGACAGTGCAGATGTACCCCTGTTTCCAGGGGTCTGCCAAAAGCTTTTCTTGTTCCAGTTCCAGAATCTATTAAACAATCAGGTTCTCCCCGTTGGCAATCATGTTGCGGTTCTGCACCCAGAGGCGTCTCTTTTTGAGATTGAAATAACCTATTAACAGAGTGTTTTCTATTCTCTCTTTTTTCTTTAAAAAGGTTAAATGGCATAATACAATTTTCTGTGCAGCAGGTGTGTAGTTAACAAGGTGCTAATTGGGAAACTGGGTGAGAATAATAAGAAACTCACACAAAACTGGAAATCTGAATCATGTGGGAAGAGGGCAACTGAATTACCTTACAAGAGGCAAAAATTATGGTAATACAATATTAAAGATGCAAATTTAAGCCCAGAAGAGGGAAATAAAGAGAAGATGTTGTGGTTTTTATCATTGCACCAGAATGCAAAGGGCACACCATAATATTCAAGATTGTCAAAACTTAAAACAAATAATGCAAGTCAACTTTCAATATCATCCTCTCTTCTCATTTCCTCACATTTCCACCAAAATAAACACATTAAGAAGATGTTCCAACTATTCAAATCTAGATAGCACTTTCTAGATAGAATATTTTATTCTATTTTTTTCTTTCACTTTTCAATCCTTGGTCAAGGAAGAAATATTTTCTGCGTAACCTGCAGAAACATTTGGGAGAAGAGCCCTCCAAAAGCTTAATATGGCTGTGATTAAAAAAAAATAATAATGTGAGTTTGGCTTTTGCCGATGACTAGCATTTCCATAACCAGTCCTTAAGCAAGGTTCAAAAATTGAAGAATCTTTAAAGGGTCTGGCAAGCTGGGCAGGCAGGGAAGAAAAACTGTACGCCTGACCCTGCTATCTTTCTTCTGCCTTTCTCCCTGACCCCTGTTAATGCAGTCCTCTTTTCTGGAGGAGGCTTTCCCTTATCTTACCTGCTGCCCTTTGCACTCTGTCCTCTTGACAGCTATTCTCAAGCACCAACCCATGCCAGTGCTTGTTTGGCAACTACCTCTCCCCCATTACAATCTGCCCTGACTTTACCTCCCCTGGACGATCCTCTCTTAAAGGGCTCAGCTCTGACACATCCCCCACAATAAACACCCCTGTCCCAATTTCTCACTTCTGCCTTGGCCTGAGTTGTCACTTGGGCCAGCCATACCTAAGACCATGTGCTCAACTGAAGATCTGACTATGCCAATTAGAACAAACAAAACAAAGACAATGACCACTACCACCACCACAACGAAGTTGTTTAAATTTATGTTTTTATATTCCTGGCCAAATACAGTGGCTCATTCCTGTAATCCCAGCACTTTGTGAAGACAAGGAGGGTTGATTGCTTGAGCTCAGCATGGGCAATGTGGCGAAACCCTACCTCCACAAAAACTACAAAAATTAGCCAGGCATGGGGGCATATGCCTATAGTCCCAGCTACTCCAGAGGCTGAGGTGGGAGGATTGACCACGCTCAGCTGGTCAAGGATGCAGTGAGCCATGATTGCACCACTGGACTCCAGCCTGGGCAACAGAGTGAGACACTGTCTCAAAAAAAAAAAATTATATTCCTATATTCGTTTGGCCAAAATTGAACTCATCATCTTCTTCTCTAGACCTGTTTTTTCTCCCATTTCTCATCCACATAGCTCCCAAGGCAGAAACCTGGGAACCATTTTGTTTCTGGCTCATGTTTACCTACTGTGATTAAACACCCACTTTGCCCAGGTCAATGCCAATTTGCACCTGGATATGCAGCACAGTTATTAACAGTGCCCCTGTAAGTCTCAAAGGCTGCCGGACCCCAATTTAGGTGGTAAGCCATATGGTCACTGTGCCTCTGCCCCATATCAGGAGCCAAGATCTTTCAATGTTGTCTCCTTAGATTTCCTGAGCCCAACCCTATCTTCTAGTCTCTCTGCTACTGCCCTACACGATATCATTTCTTCTGTGCTGGGCCTTGAGTGGATTCCTAGCCTCATGGCCCCAGTCTATCCTCCATCCTATCAACACTGGGATCTGTCTAAAATAGAAATCCGATCACGAAATTGGGTGTCTTGCTAATGGCCTTACAGAAACAATTCAAAGCCTAAGCTTTGCGAGCTAAGTTTGCTGTTGTCAGCATTCCCCACCCTAACTCAGCACACTCTGCTATAAACATCCTACACTGAACCACTGACTAGGCTGTGTCATGCCTCCAGGCCTTTGCTCACACTTCTGTTTCCTTCCCATTATTGGATTGAATGTCTGTCCCTCAGTGCAGACTCCTCAGGCCTCACTACCTTTGTCATGCCCCTGCCTCTCTAGTGTGTGAGCTATCTGAGGGCAGGAAACTATACTCCCTGTGTCCCCAGGGTCAAGCACAGTGCCCGGCACGAGAGCAGATGCTCAGAAATGTTTTATGAATAATTAATAATGCTCTTGTGTTTGGAATAAATCCTGTCAAATGTCACATGCATCAACAATAGTTTCAATAAACAGCTGAGAAATCACTCCCATTGCGGATTTAATGCAGCCTGGGACCACTTACTATGTTGACAGTCGAACGTGAATCAGAGCCTCATATTAAAAGAGTGACAAGAGACAGAGTGAAAGAAAATGTCACATAGAAAAAGACAATAAGAGAAACAGACAAAAATGGGGAAGGGCAGAGGCAGACAGACCAGACAGAAGCAGAGGGAGAGGCTTGCACTCTGCACTGTTCGCATAATCACAAGTCAACAGAGAAATCGTCATCATCTCTTTTCACAACAATTTTTTTTAAGCTGGCAAAATTAAGTCAAGATGAATGTCAGGAGTAACAATGCAATCCAAGGTACACAGCAGAAGAGATAGGGAAATCCTACTCACTTTCATAGCATCATAGAATAAGCAGTGGCCTTTGAGAGTATCTGAACTTATTTTACCAGTGAGAAAATGTAGAATGTAGTGACAGAATGGTTAGGTGAGTGATCCAGGGAAAAATAGCTAGCAACTGGCTAAATAATTCCAAGGCTTCTAAATCTCAGATCTCTTCTTTCTCATCATACACTCAAAGATGATGTTGGGGGTGGGTTTGATTGTATGTTATATATATGCATAAACATGAGCAAAATTTAAAAGACTCTTAGAATCAACTTTTTATCCTCCATCTACTGTCTGAACATCAGGAACCTTATCATGTAGGACCTAGGGTGATGACACCAGGCTATACTCAACCAATAGATATGTATCTAGAAGAGTAACGGTCAGACAAAGTGTCAAATACAAGAAGAAGTTCCTCTTCAAAGGGTTTGGTTTGTTTGGTTCCCTTGTTCTTTGTTCCCTGCTTTCAAGGCCAGACATCCTAGTTCTTTGTGCCTCCCTGCCCTGGTTTCCGTAAAAAACTTTCTCGCTGGTCCTAATCTACAGAGCCCACATCTGCTACTCATTCTGTAAGTCACCCCTCCTGCCGAACAATCTTCCCACCAAAACTGCCCTTCCTGCCAGTGTAACCCACACCCCTGCACTCTTCAAGTTAGCCAATCAAGTTCAGCTTAGATTATGCAGTCCAATTCCAGCCAATGGAGGCAGGACACAGAAGCAAGGACAACCTGTATTAGGAATAAAAACTCCTTCCTTTCCTTGTTCACTGCGCTCTTGTGGCAACCAGTCCTGCGAGCAGGGCCCTTCTGCAGAAGTAAATTTGCCTTGCTGAGAAATCCTTCACTTGAGTGTTCATTTTCTTTGTGACTCCAAGCTTTTATTCCCAACAATTTGGGGGCTTGTCTGGGATTCCCAATCTCCTTTGGGAGGGGCCAGCGCTCACCTCTTGGGAGGAGACACATCCCACTGCTTCGTTGCAGTGGCCTCACAAACAGGAGATCAGGTCCCACCTGGAGTGACGAATAAACCCAGACTCTCGGCAAAACAGGCGGAAAGGATCCTTACATACCATGGTGACCAGGTAACTCTGTACACAGACCAAGGTAAGAAATGTCGCAAGGGCAAAAAAGTATTTCCTTGGTGGTCAGGATGTCTTAGAGGTTGACAGTGTGAGAGTGAGACACATAATTGAAGGCAAGAAATCTCTAACACAAGGGATTGAGCCTCAGACCAAAACTCCTAGTCAAAGCTAGTGAAAGGTTTTTGCCTTTGAATCATCATTTTGGCAAAATAATTTATGGCAATCTGGAAATTGTCCTTCCTGATGCCTAGCTTTTTAGATGGGTCAGAGGGCCCCTGAAACATTCAGAAAAAAGGAAACAGGATCATTTGACATATTTAGTCACATAAGATTGCCAAAATGATGTTCAATCTTCTTTCAGTTATATTTTGATGAGTAATACTAACATATGTTCCAAAATTGTATGGGATTTCTAAAATTCTAATGTCTAAGTATATGCTATCAGTCATAATTAAGGGTAAAGTTATTGTAAACCACAAAGATAAATAAACTTGTCAGTCATATTTTTAACCGTAACTATCCTGGAAATTTGTCATTTGCAGGCAATTGTTGTCTTGCTTTGTTATATTAAGTGCTTTAACAGGTGTTCTCAAATGCAGGTTTTTAATAGCTTTAAAGATTGTGACATCAATATAAAGAACTTACGGGACTCATAAAGAACTGACATGTTGACCAATATCAAGCAAAAACAGTTAACTAAGTGGACTACACTCAGAAAGTTAAAGCAACCTTTTAAACTTTTGCTTGGAATATTGCTGATCCTTGTTTTGATTTTCAGAGTCAAGGAAAGTTATTTTAAACTATTTAGGGCCTTTAATAATTGAGTAAGGTACACTCTGATGAACAAAATTTGGAGCATGTTTATTTTTCTCTGCCTGGTTCCTCTAGAATTTGGAAACTGTCTATGAGTATTCTTAACTTACAGTAATATACTTGTTTGCATCAGTGCAATAAGAATCCATTTTTCTTTGTCAACAGGACACAACTGGAAAAACTGGTTATTTTACCAAGGCTTTGACAGAAAGGGTGTGCTTCCCTTGAAGGAATCAAGTTTGACATGCAGAGCCAATAAAACCCCCTTGGGGAGAACTGGTCTCATACCTTGTCTGCACAGTCCCCACACAGGGTTCTTAACCTGTGGTCAGTAAAGAACGTCACTTTCTAACGGGTCTGGGAGCTCCAAGTTTATCTTGGGACCTCAAGAGGAGAGATCACCCAACTCACAGGTATTAGAGGATACAAACCCCTGGCTGGGCTCAGCTTTAAAAGTCTTATCTGAGATTCCTTGTGGAACAGAGTTTCATCAAAGCCAATCCAAAAGGCCTACGTAAAAATAACCATTCTTGCTACACTTTATGCAAATAATCAGGCCAAGTATAACACTAAAGTTTATTTATAATTAGTTTTTACCAAAAATGAGGGCTGGTGAGAAAAATTTTGCTCCAAAGCTTATCAGACATTTGTCATTAAATCCTAGTCTCATTAATTGTTTTTAAGCTTTTTGCCTACATTTTAGACTAACCCTGCTAATTCCCGTGAATCAAATGGTGATCTTCTGCAGCTTGGAGAAAAAAATAAAGGATGGGTAATGTAAAAATGTGAATCAATATGCTAGTACTGGGCAATTATCTTGCAAATTCTGCCAGGTAATGAAAGTGAATAAGGTACCCATAACCCAGAGGTGTCTTTGTTTGGGACAATAAAACCAAAAAGCTTCATAGGCCCCAAAAGGGGAATTCTGTATCTTGGCAAATAAACTTTTAGATGGAAACCACCTACCACACCACACTTGTGGGAACTGCTGACCTCACTGTACTATTTGCAATAGGGTTATATATGGTTGCACCTTCTAACTGAAATATTGGACAGAGTTTCCACTGCTGTAGTATTTTGCTTAATTATTATCCTTATAGCAGAGATAATAGTTGACAAAAAGGAAGCATGAAAGCTTCACTATCACTGAGTCTGCTAGGACTTTTTATTGGGTTTAGTAATGCAGTTTTAAATGAAACATGCTGCTTTTGGACTAACACGTCTAGTAAAGTAGAGGAAAATCTACAGGTACTTAAAAATCAAATCAAAATTATTGACAGGCTCAGGGAAAATGCCAGCTTCAGCCCCGAGTGGCTACAATCCCTCTTTAGTAAATTCCTGTCTTCTTTATGGAATTGGTCAACCCCTTTATTAAGCACTCTCTTGCTTACATTTCTTGTATTGATATTTAGACCCTGTATACTCAATACTAAACTGGAATTGTTTCTTCTTGCCTAGAAGCAATCAAACTTCAAATAGTGGTATAAACTGAACCACAAATGGACACGCCATTCTTTTGGGGACCCTTAGATCAACCCTAGTAGGAGCCCTATCTGCTGTTCCCCATAGGACCCCCGTTTTCATCAGGAAATGGCCAGAAAGATTCATTACCCAAAACCTCCTAACAGTAGTTAGTGTAGCATCTCCACATGAGGGGAATGTTGTAGGAAAAGGGGTCCTTGGGAAGTTTTTGTTTTTTAAAGCATCTCTGGAAAAGTATCTTATAAAGCCCTGGCTCATAGAACCAGGCCAGCAACCTTGATTTACAAATGCCGGCCATTAGAAACTGGGTCCACCCAAACATGGAGATTCCTACCATCTTCTCGCCCTTGCCCCAACATGTGCCTGGCAACATGGCCACCCCATATATTCCCACATGTGTAGAACATCATGATGCCCTGCATTTGCATATTAAAAGGCAAAGGTGGGAGGGCCAGCATTTTTGTGGGCTATGTGAATGACATGCCTAGTTAAACCAATCCTCTGAGCCCTATGCAAATCAAACACTCCTTCCTTCAACCTCTGGATATATACCTGGCTGGTATCTGCGGCAGGTGAGGACCCCCTCATTTGGTTTTGGAGCCCCCCACCCTGCTCCCTCTGTCTCTGTACAGGGTAGCTTCTTCCTTCTGTCTTCTCCCTTCTTTCTTATTAAACTCTCCGTTCCTTACACACACACACACACCCACACACACACACACACACACACACACATACACAATATACAAAAATTAGCTGGGCATGGTGGCAGGTGCTTGTATTCCCAGTTACTTGGGAGGCTGAGGCAGGAGAATTGCTTGAACTCTGGAGATGGAGGTTGCAGTGAGCCCAGATAGTGCCATTGCACTCCAGCCTGGGCAACAAGAGCGAAACTCCATCTTAAAAAAAATAGTTAAATGGTTTTTTATTTTTTTTTGAGACAGAGTCTCACTCTGTCACCCAGGCTGGAGTACAATGGCTCGATCTCGGCTCACTGCAACCTCCACCTCCTGGGTTCAAGCGATTATCCCTGCCTCCGCCTCCCGAGTAGCTGGGATTACAGGCACCTGCCACCACACTGGGCTAATTTTTGCATTTTTAGTAGAGACGGGGTTTCACCATGTTGGCCAGGCTTGTCTCGAATTCGTGAACTCGGATGACCTGCTTCCCTTGGCTTCCCAAAGTGCTGGGATTACAGGCATGAGCCACTGTGCCTGGTTAGTTAATTTTATATTACATAGATTTAGCACAATGAAAGAGAGAGTGAGAGAGAGAGAGAGAGAATGTGTGTGTGTGTAAATTAGAGTGCAGTCAAGAATCTTAAGAATATCCATTGACTGACTTACATAAAATACACATCTGTGGGAATGGGCTGTGCCAGTAAATGTCAGGGCAGGGAAAAGGCTGACTGTAACAAACACAGACACATGCTATGTAACTTGGTTTCTGATGAACACTCATCCAAAAACCTAAATGTTAAGGAAATTATTTCCTTAGGGTCTCATTTCAACATCCTGTCATGATGCTGCTATGAATCACCTACTGCTTTATAGGAAGCCACAGGAAAAAGAGATACTGAATACTCTTGATCAGGTATTGAGCCAAAACCCCTACTAACTTGGTAACAATATAATCAGAAGGCAAGCACTCTACAATGCCCTTAAAAGACCAGTTCTTAACTGGGCATCCTCTGAGCAAGAGGATGTCATAAAAAGCTGGTAGACAAGATGGACAAGTGGTGATAATCAAAATTGGGGGAAAATGAGCATATATTCAAAATGAGCTTGTAAAGTCAGACTTTGAAACAGAAAAATTATAATATGAAGAAACACGACCAATTAAATCAACAAGAATATGAACTCAATTTAGATAAAAAGTAACATAGAATAGCTAAAGGCTTTAAAATAAGCATACTGAAGATATTCAAATTGCTAAACAAAGTAATAACCATTCTTAAAAGCATTCTTGAATGCTTTTAAAGAAACAAAATCAGGCAGAAATTAAACAAGAAAATGCAGAAGAAAAGGATCTCATTTTATAAATAAAAAGTAAACATTATTAAGTTAAAAAATTGCAGAGGAAATTATTAAATTGGTAGAAAGTACTGACAAATTCACCAATACAAGTCAAATAAATAAGAAATACCAAAATATAGTTAAGATAACTGATAACTACGAAGTTCCGATACACAATAGGAAACCCAGAGAAGGTAACAGAGAGAATTGAGGACAGCCACTATTCAAGGAGAGTAATAACTCATTCATTTCTAGAGTTGAGTAAAGATATGAATCCCAGAACAAAAATACTCTCCAAGCACTAAGTGAGATAAACAAAAACAAATCCAAACCACAATGCATCATATTAAAATTGGGAAACGTCAAATTTAAACAGAAATTCTTAAACATCACCCAAAACAAAAGTCATCATTATCTACAAAGAAACAACAATTTGATTAACATTAGACTTTTCCATAAGGCAGAAGTAGCATTTTCAAAGTGCTAAGGGAGAATGACTACCTTTCCAGAATGTTATACCCTGCTAAACTGCCATTCAAGAATGGGAGTAACAGGAAGACATATTCAGATATACAAAGACCAAAAGAAATACTATTCATAATCCCTGACAGAAAAAAAAATGCTCAAACAATATACTTCATTAAGAAGAAAAGCAAACTCTAACAAAAGGGTTGGTATGCAAAAAAGAAAAAAAGGTGTGTAAAAAATTTGACAAAATATTAACAATTTTGCTCAACTGTCGACTAATTTAAAATAAATTGTGTTTTTTTTTAAAAAAAAAAAAAACAAGACACTAAGACAATATTACCAAAGGCTTTACGCATATATATATATATATATATATATATATATTTTTTTTTTGAGATGAAGTCTTTTTCTGTCGCCCAGGCTGGAGTGTAGTGGCATGATCTCAGCTCACTGCAACCTCCACCACACAGGTTCAAGCGATTCTTGTGTCTTAGCTTTCCCAGTAGCTGGGATTACAGGCATGAGTCACTACACCCAGTTTTTTTTCTTTTTTTTTTTTTTTTTTTATGTTTAATAGAGACAGGGTTTCACCATGTTGGCCAGGCTGATCTCAAACTCCTGGCCTCGAGTGATCCGCCTGCCTCAGCCTCTCAAAGTGCTGCTATTACAGGTGTGAGTCACTGTGCCGGGCTGTGCCAATACATTTGAAAATTTAGAAATAGACCAGTACCTAGAAAAAAAAATGCAATTTATCAAAACTGATAACTATTTAAAAATTTAACTGTAATTTTAAAACTTTCCACAAAAGAAACTCTAGCCCCAGGTGACTTCACTAGTAAATTTGATCAAACACTTCAGAAAAAAATAACATAAATCTTCAAAATAGTCTTCTAGAGGCTAGACAATGGAAATACTTCCAAACTAGTTTTATGAGGCTATCATAATCTTAACATCAAAACCTGAAAAGATCATAACAAACATATAAAATTAAAGGCCTAGTTCATCGCTGAACACAAATGTAGAAACCCTAAAGAAATATTAAGAAATAAAATTCACAAGTATGCAAAATAGTAATGTTTTGCAACCAAGTTATGTATATTTCAGGAATAAAATATTGGTTTAACATTTAAAAAAATCTCTAAAAGTCACAAGATTAACAGAATAAAGCCAGAAATCATGAGATCATCTCAAAATATATAGAAAGGTTTAATAAATTTTAGCATTCTTTTATAACAAAAACTTTTAGCAAACTCAAAGTAGAAGGAAAACACCCCTAATTTGATAAAATGCTTTACAAAAAACTTACAGGAAGCACTTTAAGTAAATACTCATTTCAAAACTTTAAAGAGCAGACATTTAATTAGGTTTTAATTTTACATTACCATAGTTCATTTAGTTCAATCTCCTCAATTCAATTCACTCCAATAAGAATGAAAGAACCACTCACTGGTAAGCTAATAAATTACTTTTCACATTTAGATCTACAACTCCCCAGTAATTCATTTTTGAACAGTTATAAATATGGTGTTAAGTTTCATTTTTTTGCCACGTGGATACCCAATTATCCCTGCTCCATTTACAAAGAAGCTTTGTCCTCTTCCCTCTGTTCCATAGTGCTAGCACTGCCATAAATCTAGTATAATGTGCAGGTGTGTTTCAGGCTCCTCATTGCATTTCACGGGCCTTTGTGTTGATCCTTGCATCAGTTCCACATTCTCACAATTACTATGGCTTCTCAAGAAGACAACATCAGATTAAGCAAATCTTTCAACTTTGTTATTTGGCTATTCTTGGCCCTCTATATTTCCATACACATTTTAGAATTTGCTCATCAAATATCCACAAAACCTCTCTGGATTTCTATATTTTAGCTACTTTGACCATATAATATATATTTTGAAGCAACCCTACACAATGTTTTTGGATATATACAAATGGCCTAAGAACATGAGAATAGTAAATATCAAACTGCAGCTAGTGGTGACCTCTGGGGAGACAGGGAAGCAGAATGAAATCAGGGAGACATAGGTGTTTCAACTGCATTTCTACTGCTTTTACTGTTTTTTTTTTTGTTTGTTTTGAGATAGGGTCTCCCTCTGTTGCCAAGGCTGGAGTGCAGTGGCATGATCACAGCTCACTGCAGCCTCAATTCCCCCGCCCCCCACTCAAGTAATCCTCCTACCTAGCCAATCAAGTAGCTGGCAACCCAGGTGACCCACCATGTCCAGCTAATTTATTTTTATTTTTTCTGTAAAAATGGGGTATCTTTATGCTGCCCAGGCTGGTCTCAAATGTTTGGGCTCAAGCGATCTTACCTTCTCAGCCTCCCAAAGTGCTGGGATTACAGGCATGAGCCCCTGTGCCTAACCACTTCTACTTTTAAAAAAAATCTGGGCCAGGTGTGGTGGATCACCTGAGGTCAGGAGTTCGAGACCAGCCTGGCCAACATGGTGAAATCCCATCTCTACTACAAATACAAAAAAAAAAAAATATTAGCTGGGTGTGGTGGTGTGCGCCTATAATCCCAGCTACTTGGGAGGCTGAGGCAGGAGAATCGCTTGAACTGGGGAGGCAGAGGTTGCAGTGAGATGAGATCGTGCCATTGCACTCCAGCCTGGGCAACAAGAGCAAAACTCCATTTTTAAAACAAAAATCTGTAGTAAAATCCTAGGATTTAACACAGGTAAATAGCTAGCTGGTAGGCACACAGTTCTACATTGTTAGCAAGTTAAATCCAGAAATACATATTTAGAACATATCATCATTAAATAAATGAATCAAAACAGATGCAAAATTGCTTCTGAAATCACAGTTATCTGAGTTCAAACTCTGCCATATGGACTCTTACAAGGGTCTTCCATTTATAATTCACTATCAAGGACAGTGAGTTATAACTTGTAATTTATAAATCTCACAGGGAGATTTAGAAAATAAATTCTTCTCTCACATTAAAAGAAAACATTTAATTCATTATTTGGCCAAATGATAGAAAGAATAATTAAACTATCCACTATGTGAAGTACTGCTTCTCTTAACCACATTCTTCATCTTCAAGGTTACAAGATTACACTAGAAAATGCCAGTATAAATACATGAAGTTTGAAAAGCCATGTGACACTCTACCTACAAAGTAACTCATTTCTCTATCTAAATACAGGCAGCGTTCAATGCCTCACACATCAGGTGAGACCATGTGCTCCTCCTACCCATTGAGTAAAGGAGCAGAATGAGCCTCTGATTCAAATAGTGAAGAAATGTGTTTTCTCTTTTGTACAGGATAAGGTAAGTTAACGACACAGAACAACTATGCTTACCTTCCTTAAGTAATTCTTCTTACTCGGTAAATTACTTTGATTAATTTGGTCCCTAGAACGCTGATATGAACCTTGACTTTTCCATTTGAATTGTCTGATCAACATTTGACAGTTCTGTGGTAATTATGAAGATCTAACTTCTATGTTGTGTAAAGTTAGTATCTCAGCCCTTTTTCCTTTTGACCAACACAGTTAAGTTAGTTGAATGCACCACAATGGCCTGATTTCTATACTCAATTTCAAACAGAAAAAAGTGTTTCATAGCTACACACTCCCCACTAATACCATCCTGTTGACCTATGAAAGGTTGGCACAGCCAGTTCTAGGCAAAAGGAACATGTTATGTGTAACTAGGATTAAAGTATTAAACTAGAGGAAGCAAGCTCTGAGGGGAGATTTCAAGCATTAGTCAACAGAAGATAGATCGTAGGTTGTAATAGTTTTTCCAGTAGCCCCTATCATCTATTTTGTAAGTGACTATCTGTTCATAAAAATATCTATAGTAACAAGAGATATCTTTCTCGATAGGCCATAAGTGTACACATGTGGCATTGTTTGTTGTCATATAATGCAAAAGTACAAGCCTTATTGACAAGAGATCGGTACAAATAGCAGATAATAACAGGCTAACCTCACAGACCACTCCAACTACCTTGAAAATGAGATGTGAGGGAAGTCTGCTGAGGTGTCCCAGAACACTCTTCCTCACACTTAGGAAAAGGAAGCAAATGTGTTCAATTTTCTGCCTCCAGACTTTGTTGTAAGAGGTAATGCTTGATGGTCCTGTCACCAACGTTCAATCTGGAGGCAACAAATTGAGATTAAAATGTTCAGTGTTTTAGAGCCCTGGCATCATTGAGGGTTTGCTGCTGTTGTTCTCAGTTAAGCCATTCTTGGCTGGGTCTCCTCTTGGTTGAAGCCAAAGGCAACCCTACTGCCACCCTGTAACAATTACATCCCATACTCACACCCAGGAAAAAAAACACGTTAACTTGTCCACCATCACTTAATTGACATGACCTTTCTTTCCATGTCAGTTCCTTCAAACTGGTATTTGTTTCTGGTCTCTATTTGGATGGCCTCTTTCTACAAGTATAACTTTTTAACTCTATAATCCACCAACTATTAAATATGCAGTTTAGGTGATTCTGTGCAGTATAAAAGTATCCCTCTGATTCCAGGGACAGAAATACCAACAATTCTTTAGTCAGGAAGATGATTCCTAAAATATATTGCACCTAATTTGTCAAATTTTATAGATTGTTGGCAAGTTTTAAGACTTACTATGCTATCTATAAATAGAAAAGTTCTTATTTATTTATTTCCATAAGGTTAACAGCCAAGAAAATGCAACAAGGCTATTGAATATGTGTGACATTTTTCCAATTTATACTACAAGAAAACTGTAAGAAAATGTTGAGGACCTAGGTTTTTTTCTTTTTTTATTTTAAAGTAATTTAATAAATGAGAAAGAAATGTGCAGTTACAATAATCTAAATACGTAAAACATACCACAAGATCTCCTTTTTCACAAAACAATCAGCCCATAGACCTCTGATGGAGCAGGTTTCAACACAAGCAGAGGGCCACAACCCATAGGACTCCACAGACTACAGGGCAATTAAATGTCCTAACATCATAAGGCTGGGGTCAGACACATCAATGTTGGAAAAGCAAGCTACAGATGATAACTGAGGGTAGAAGGGACTGAGAGTCACGAGGACTGTGGCTGCTGCTTCAGAACAGTGTGTTTCCTTTCGACCAATATAGTTAGGTTAGTTGAATGCACCACAATGACCCTGATTTCTATACTCAATTTCAAACAGAAAAAAGTGTTCCATTGCTATACACTCCCCACTAATTCTACCCAGTTGTCCTATGAAATGTAGGCACAGCCAGTTCCAGGCAAAAGGAACATGTTATGTTCAACTAGGATTAAAGTATTAAACTAAAGGAAGCAAGCTCTAAGGGGAGATTTCAAACATTAGTCAGCAGAAGATAGACTGTAGGTTGTAATAGTTTTTCCACTAGCCCCTATCATCCATTTCATAAGTGACCACCTGAAGTTGTGGGGGTGGTGGTGACAACAGAATAGTAGCAGTGGTGGTAAAAATATAAATAACAGTTAACATGGATTAAATGCTTACAATGTGACAGGCTCTGTTATCAATGCTTTACATATAAGCACTATAATGATACTCAATGCAAACTTGTCTGTAGTCTTAATCACTGTACCTCTCCTTATTTTTAAGTCAACGATGCTTACTGAACACATACAAAATATTCTATGATCGGTCATCTTTCACCTTTCTGCCTGTATCCTTTTCTGTTAGTTTCTTCTGAAATAAACACTTCTTTTCCAACAAAGGAAAATACTTAATATACTTTTGGGAGAAGTAAAATGACAAAAATACACATGGAAATAATGAAAAAGTTTAAGATCTATTAATTTCATTGCAACACAATGAAGCTGATGTGATTCTCATAGCTGGATTTATTTGGGAATAGAAAGAGGAAACACTGCAAAATCCCACATTAAGTCTCTATTAGACAACATTTATAATAATGACAGCAAAACCAGATCTAGAAGCTATTCCAAGCCAAGGAGATTAGCAAGTAATCACAGGCTCAAGGCCTAATACAATTCTGGAGAGACATGGAAGGATTTAGAGAATTAACTAGCAAAAAAGGATTAAAGAAACGAAGAATGAAATTTTGACCGCCACATTCATTGGTCAGTATCAGTGATATTCTACATTTACCTATATATGGTTCCACCACTGTTACATATTGTATTAGTCCATTTTCACACTGCTGATAAAGACTTACCTGAATCTGGGAAGAAAAAGAGGTTTAATAATTGGACTTACAGTTCTACATGGCTGTGGAGGTATCAGAATTATGGCAGGAGGCAAATGGCACTCTTATGTGGTGGCAACAAGAGAAAATGAGGAAGATGCAAAAGCGAAAAAGCCCTGATAAACCCATCAGACATCATGAGGCTAATTTACAATCACGAGAATAGTATGGAGGAAACTGCCCCCATGATTCAAATTATCTCCCGCTGGTACTTCCCACAACACGTGAGAATTATGGGAATACAATTCAAGATAAGATTTGGGTGGGGACACAGAGCCAAACCGTATCACATATTATTTTATAAGTATCTCTTAATAAATCTATGTCATCCTCTAGATTAGAAATAACTTGAAGTCAGGGACTGTCAAGTTCACTTTACTGAGTCTGGCATCTGGCACAGCAGCTTGGTATAAGCAACAGTAACAGCTTACTAGTTCAGTATTAGGAGCTCCCTGGAGTCAGCTTTGGTTAAAATCCTGGCTCTGTTACTTACTACTATAGTTATTATGGTTGAATTACTTGCTGGTGCTATGGAATTACTTGCTGGTGCTCAGTTTCATCATTTATAAAATGGATTTATAGTACTCACCTTATCCACTGTGGTGCCTAAACGCTGTAACATAGGCAAAGTATTTAGCTCAATGGCTTACACACAGCATTCAACAAATGGCAAGTATTATAAGGTCCTCAACAAATTAATATATAGGTGAATAGTGTATTGAACTGTGATTGCTATAAGGTTTAAATAAATAAAAGAGCCAAACTTGGCCCTAAGAACACCCCAGGCCTTGTATCATGCAGCACTCATGGCTGATGCTTGCTGCCACAGAAACAGCAAGGATGAACTCTGACCCAGAGTTTTCCCTGGGACTCTAGGCATGACTGACCTCAGGGATGACCTAGTTGATACAAGACTCTCTCATAGTCACTGTCTTGCTCATGCTTCCAAATTCTTTGCCCTTTCTCTTCTTTCATCGTCTTTAGCTTCATTTTTTCTGATGTAAATACTAACACTTTCCCTTCACAAATTAAAGTGCACAAGCAAATCTCTGACTTAAGCATAATTTTTAAAAATGTGTATTTAAACTAAATGAGTTATTCACATAGTTCCCTCACCTTGAAAAATACAAAGAAGGGAGGCAGGGAGGGAGAAAGGAAGGATGGAGTTTCAGCAGTTAATCCAAAAAACAAGTATAATAGTTTTGCAACTGTTGGAAATTCATGGAAATAAAATTCAGGGCAAAAAGAAAGAAACGAGTTTCAAGATTAAGTGCAAAAGGTATCAAATTATAGATCTGCTTAGTATAATAGCTATACTCAATGCGAGAGTGCAACAGAGAAGGAAGTGAGTTTCACCACCTAGTCAGACCATCTTCTTTTACCGTCTCATTGAACAACGATGTAGCTGAGACCCTGACAATTAAATAATTTTGCCCATCATTACTTCGGTTCAAAGTGTGGCTCGTGGACCAGAAGTATCAGCTTCACCTGGGAGACTGTTAGAAATGCAGAATCCCAGGCCTTATCCCAGATCTACTAAATTAGAATCTGCATTTTAACAAGATCCACCAGGGATTCACCTGCACATTGACGTTTGAGAAAGCATTAATACTTGTGGCCTACAAACCAGGAAGTTCATAAATTAGATCACTTAAACTTCATGCTGTATTTTTCTGTAAACTGTCTACTGATTTTCAGATTTGTTAAAAAAAATTAGATCCTTTGCCTCTGAATAATCCACCCATGAGTTTTATACTCAGGTTAAACTGTAGGAAATGGCTTCTGGAAGCCCTGATTGAACTACATACCATGGTAACGTAACGATGCTATTGAGATGATGGCTCTGCTACAACTTTCTCATGTGTAACACTGGGAGAATAACAGTACCCAAACTCAGAGGGTTAGTGACAAAATTAAATGAAGACGTGGAAAGTCTTTATAGTAGTACTTGACACAGAGTAAGGCTGAAATAAGTATTAACTACTAACTACAATTATGATCATCTTGGATATAGTATGATAGGTTTGCAGCCACTACCCATCCACTCTCATATACTCCTGTTGCAGTGTTAAGTATTTGAGACTCCATCCAGTATTAGAAATATTATATAGTCTGTGGCCTCAGGAGTGAGCCAGTAAAACCCTTCAACTGGGAAAAAAGATAACAGCCAACATTGCCAAATTATTTCATCAAATGAGGACTGACCTTGTAAGTCACTATGGATAGACACAGAATTAGTAAGTTCTAAATAAAATCTGTAAGTAAGATGTACAATGTTGAGTAATTTTCAGTAACACAAGTATTGCTCTGTGTAGGACTAAATATTGAATTCATAATTTTGGACTGTTTAAAAAACATTTAAAGCATAAATTAAAGTTTCATTATTGAATATTCACTTCAATGCACTGCAAGAGCAAATTTTGCTTCAGAGAAGTTGGCAGGTGTATATCCAACTAAGACCCAAATACCCAAAATGAATACAGCACAGGAAGCTGTAGTGGTGGACAAATACCTCTTGTACAGAACAAGCTATCACTTGCATAACAGAACAACCATATTACCATATTGTTCATCCACTTATCTCAAGCACAGATCCAGGTTGGTTAAAGAAAGCCATGGTAGGTAAAGCACTTAATTTAAAATATGTAAAATGAAAACCAAAAATTAAAATCACATTTTAACTTGAGTTGAGTTTCTTACTTGACTAGATTTAAACCATGGGTTACAAGGTATTCAGGAAAAGAGTCACACAGATAAGGACTCAGGGTCCCATCAATCAGAGACTGTTGCTGGCACCCAGGAGAGTGCTCCACAGCTGGACAGAAATATGTACAGGACAGGACGTGGAGGTCACACAGAGGAAGATACCACAGAAGCCAACACAGCCTAGAGCATAACTTAGGAGGGGCTAAAGGGAGACCAAGAAAGAGAAATTTCTGCTTCTTGAACAACAGGATTCCCTAACGGCTCCCAGAGTTTCCTGGCCAGAGGAACCACAAGTTCACAGCTGCCAGCAGGCCTTTTCCCTGTTTCCTCTCCCTACCTCTGGGATTGCACAGGATTACAATCATTTTAAGTATTTTTGTGGGTCAAACTAGTGATAAAACAAGTTTTCTGTCAACACAGTCCCCTCTTATATATGTAAATATGACTACTCTACATAGATAGTTAAAAATAGCTAACACTTTAATACTATCTGTATTACTTACCTCTGAAAGCAAACCAGTCTATTATATCTAAAGGCAAGAATTTGTCATGATGAAATAGAATATAAAACAGCGCAAGTGACAGGCTAAATAATAGCTCTCTTCCAAAGTTGTCCATGTCTTAATCCCTGGAACCTGTGAATATGTTATCTTACATTAAGAAAGATCTTTATAGATACAATTAAGGAAGGATGTTGAGATTAGGTAATTATTCTGAATTATCCTGGTGGGTTCCATGTACTCAGAAGAGTCCTTTGAAGAGGGAGGCAAAAATTCAGAGAGAGGGTGAGGTGTTTACAGAGGGAAGTGGCAGCACTTGAGAAAAGGCAATGTGATGCAGGCATGAGCCGAGAACTGAGGATTGTCTCTAGACTGGAAAAGGAAAGGGAACAGATTCTCCTCCAGGGCCTCCAGAAGGAACCAGCCCTGCTGACATCTTCCCTTTAGGCCAATCAGACTGATTCTGCATTTCTGTCCTCTCAAACTATAAGATAACAAGTTCACGTTGTTTTAAGCTACTAAGTTTGTGGTAATTTGTTATAGCAGCAACAAGAAACTAACACATATTTTTGTATTCTGGAAGTGAGGTACTGCTTGTAACAAATACATAAAAATGTGGAATTAGTCTTGGAATTGGTCAATGGGTAGTAGAGAATTTTGAGCACCATGACATTAAATGGCTGGTTTACCTTGAAGAGACTTGTAGAAATATGGATGTTACAGACACTGATGGGCAAGGAAAAAGTGAGGAGCATGGTAGAAAAAACCTATACTGTTTGAGAATATCCAAATAATCATAAACATCCTGGTGGTAGAAATATGGATGTCAAAAGCCCTGTTGGTGAGGGCTTGCAAGGAAATGAGGAACATGTTAGTGGAACGTGGAAGAAAGGGGATCCTTGTTATACAGTGGCAGAATTGGATGAACTGGATGTGGAAAGCAGAACATGTAAGCAATGAACTTAAATACTTAGCTGAGGAAATTTCCAAGCAAACAATGAAAATGTAGCCTGGTTTATTCTTGCAGGAGAAAACAGACAAATTCAGAGAACTGATATTCAAAGAGAACCAAGGTTAGATAAATTTGGAAATTCTTAGCCTATCTAGATTGCAAAAGACACAAAAGTTAGGGGATTCACTGAAAGAAAAGTGCTCTGGAGAGAAAGACAAGAGTGAAGCTATACAACCCTTTGTTAGTGTCTCAGAAGGTTCAAAGGATCAGTGTATTTAGTGACACAAAGGGCTCTTTGAAGAAAGTAAGCATATGATTCAAGGATCCCCTCAGGCATCTCAGCAGAAGCCAAAAATAGCAATGAATTATTCAAGAAAGATCTGCAGAGGGACCTCTTGTGTAACGGAATGAATCCCTATGACATATATGGGAGACCCACAAGGTTTTTTAGAATGATTTACCATCAGGAACACTGTCAGGTTGGATTGAGAGGGACAAAAGAAAAGAACAAAAAGTAAATGAAAGAAAGAGAGGCTATTTGACTCCCTAAATTCTTCAGGCAAAAGCCGGGGTAATAAAACAACTCACCTGCAGATACACGCCACACTTAATAAAAAAGATTAGGCACAGTGGCTCATGCCTGTAATCTCAACACTGTGGGAGGCTGAGGCAGGGGGACTGCTTGAGCCCAGGAGTTCAAGACCAGCCTCGGCAACATGGAAAAACACCCTTTCTACTAAAAATACAAAAAAAATTGGCTGGGTGTGGTAGCATGTGCCTGTAGTCCCAGCTTCTCGGGCGGCTGAGATGTTAGCTTGAGAGGTAGAGGTTGCAGTGAGTCATGATCGCACCACTGCACTCCAGCCTAAAGACTGAGCAAGAGCTGGTCTCATAAATAAATAAATAAATTTCAAAAAGGAAGGATATTTTAGAGGGTAGAATTGTACATGTCAAAAGGGTGAAGCCAAGAGCCTCAGAAAATTATCCCCAGACCTTGAAACCCAATGACTGAATTTTGAAATTGCTTGGAACCAGTGATTTTTTTTTATTTCATTTTCTCCCTTTTTGAATGGAAATGTCTATGACTATTCTCCAATGCCTATCCTACTCATTGTATTTTGGGAGTAGGTACCTTGTTTCAGGTGCAAAGGTGGAGAGGAATTTTGTCCCAGGATGAATCATACCCAGAGTGTCACATAAACCAGCTTTAGATAATTAAATGATGAAATGGAACTTAGGGGCCGATGATATTTAGATGACATTTTCGATTTTGAGTTTATCTTGCAATGGGTTCAGACTTTGCAGGACCTTGGGATAGGCTGAATGCATTTATACAAGACAGATGTGAATCTTTGGGGGTTAAAGGGAAGACTGCAGTAGACTGAAAGATACCCCCAACTCCACCCAAAGATATCCATGTCCTAATCCCTATAACCGATAAATATGTTACCTTATATTCAAAAGGAATTGTACTTTTCCTTCTGTATTAGAGAATTAATTTGTATTAAAGTATTAAAGGATTACTTTAAAAGAAGTATTTTGAGATGGAAAGATAATCCGGAATTACCCAGCAAGGCTTGATATAATCATACGGGTCCTTATAAGAAAGAAGCAAAGGTCAAAAAGAAGGCAATGTGACAAAAGACGGAAGGAGAGAGAAAGGCAACATGATGCACAGCTATGATCCAAAGACTGAGGATGGCCTTTAGAAGCCAGAAAAGGCAAGAAAATGGATTCTCCCCAAAGTCTACAGAAGGAGCCAGTCCTGCTGACACCTTAACTTTAGCCCAGGTGGGTGGATTTTTCGAGAACTGTAAAAATCATAAATAATTTTTTAAGCTACTAGATTTGTGGTAATTGGTTATCTAAACAACAGAAAACTAACAAGAATAGATACTAATTATAAATGAATACTTAGGTAATAGTATGATCTGTAATCTATAATTCACAATGTATTTTATATACTAAACACGAATATACAAATCCTAACTGCTCCGTTAGAAGTTCTTAAGTTTGTTACACAAAGGCAACTATACAAATTAGATATTAGTGCAGGTATCATAGATTGGCTTTCAAATCTGGAGGCAGAAAAGAGAACAAAAAATGACATTCAGTACAAGAGATCAAGAGTTTACTTCTGACTACATCTGTGTCTCATAAAAAAAGACTGTTGTAAGTACACTTAAAATTGAATTTAAGCTACTTAATTATGGTGGCAACAGTGTTTTTCATTTTTATTTGTCATACCACAGTGTTGAGCACACCATTCTGAACAATGTTGGTGTTCTATAAATATTTGTTGATTAAATAAATGACAATATATTTAAAAAGTGAATGAGAAAAAGGTACAGCCTTAGCCAGATTTGATTTTAATTTAGATACAGCTTTATTTCAAATTAGTCTAGAAGGAATCAATGCTAAAATAAAATAGATAATTATTTAAGTCGAAGTTTTTAAAAGTCCTAAGGCAAAAATAAAAAATATACACACATATACATACATACACAGGAAGGTTCTGGATGCAGATGGGCACACACACAAAATCAGTGTGTTTCCCTGTAGCAATAAAAAAAATACACTTTAAAAAACCGTAACTATCCTTAAAGTTGGTGATATGGTTTGGCTGTGTCCCCACCCAAATCTCAACTTCAATTGTATCTCTCAGAATTCCCATGTTGTGGGAGTGACTCAGGGGAGGAAACTGAATCATGGGGGCCAGTCTTTGCCATGCTTTCTTGTGATAGTGAATAAGTCTCACAATATAAATAAATGTAACTCCAGAGAGAGATGAGCCCTTCTAGGGTAGACAGACATTGATGGCAGCTTTTACCACTGGGGCATGAGTAGGCGGAAGAGCTAGCCTGCTACTAGCAAAGACATTTTGTTGGAATAAGAAGAAATGAGCCAACTTTTATCAGCCAAGCATGGGCTGGCATGGCAGATTGGAAAATGGAGAAACAGCTAACCCTCACTGCCAGCCAATTCTCCTTCATAATATTTCTGCTTACAAAGTCTGGTGGTAGAAGAAGCTGGTAAGTGGATGGAAAGCAGAAACAGATCCTGTGATCCCACATGCTTAGATCCCAAACTCTGCTGCAGGGCTAGATCTCACCATGAAGAGGAAATCAGATGTGAAATCCAACTCAACTCCTGATAGAACAAAAAGATCTTGCCTAGTCACCTTAGCAGCCAGATAGTAGAAAGCATAAGGCTTTCTAGGGATACATTTTATCTACTTCAGTCTTGGTGTCCATTCAAACCCAATTAAAAAAAAAAAAAGACAAGTGAAGAAGCAAGAAAAATGTAAGCCATGATTAGAAGGGAAAACAACAACAACAAAAGAACACTAGATAACTAAATGGTTGGAATTAACAGACAAATACGTTAAAATAACCATTACAAGGCCCAGCCTGGTGGCCCCCAGCCTGTAATCCCAGTACTTTGGGAGGCTGAGACAGGAGGATCACCTGACGTTAGGAGTTCAAGACCAGCTTGGCCAACATGGCGAAACCCCGTCTCTACTAAAAATACAAAAATTAGCCAGGTGTAGTGGCACATGCCTATGATCCCAGCTATTCAGCAGTCTGAGGCAGGAGAATCGGTTGAACCCAGGAGGCGGAGGTTGCAGTTAGCTGAGATCGAGCCATTGCGTTCCACTCCAGCCTGGGCAATAGAGTAAGACTCCATCTCAAAAAAAATAATAAAATAAAATAACTATTATGAATATGTGAAAGAATTTAAGGAAGAATGGATGAAATGGATGAAAAGATCAAGAATTTCAGTAGATAAATGAAAACTCTAAAAAGGAAGCAAATGCAAATTCTAGAACTGATAAATACAATATCTGGGGAATGATTAATCCACTGGATGGGCTTAATGCTTAACTGGACAAAACAGAAAAAAAAAAAGAAAAGATTAGCAACCCAAAGAGAAGACAATAAAAAAATATCAAAAAGAAAGCACAGAGGAAAGAAAAATCATTAATTAAAACACCTTTCATCAGAGTTCTATGGCACAGGATCAAATGGTCTAACATATATGCAGCCATACGCTGAAAAATGAATGGAATAGAATTGCTTGAAGATACTAGATGAGAATTTTCCAAAATGCTTGAAAGATATTAACCTAACACAGTAAATCCTGAAGCAGAAAAACAGATAGAAAATCATACATAGGTCAAATTGCTGAAAACCAGAGATAAAGGCAATAACGTGACCTCTTTAAAGTCCTAGGACAAAAAAGAAAAAAAAACCCACAACTTGACAACCTAGACAGGAGGGATAAAAAAAATTACACTATTATAAAGCGGCAAAATGTTTCGCAAAGTTGTATAGCATTTCTTCACGATAAAATATGAAGAATGAATTACGTATATTACAATGTAACCATTTAAAATCACATAAAATGATGAAAACTAAGTACAAATGCAAGAAATAAAATGTAACATGCACACAAAATGAAAACAACAAACTTCAATTTTCAAGCAAAATAAATAAAAAACTGAAGAGGAAAATGGGAAAGAAGTTTAAAAATGATAGAATTAGGCCCAGGAATATGTTATTATTTAATATATTAAATGTAAGTGTATTCAACACAACAATTGAGAAGACGAAGACTAGATCTGGGTCTTAAAAAACAGACCCAACTTTACGCTGTTTATAAGAGCTGTGCAATTAAGATGAAGACATAAAATGAAAGTAAAATGATCTGCATTGCAAACATCAATCATAAGAAATCCAGTGTGTCTGTATTAATATTATAAAAAGTAAACTTTAAGAGACAAATATCAGTGATAAAGTTGTATATTTCATAATGACAAAATGTTCATTAAAAAAGTGCAAAATTGGTTCTCTGCCTAGACTAATAAGATTGACAAATATCTTTTCTCTTGCATAAAATTTCTGAAGGTTATGAATCCCTTGTATGTTTATGGACCTCTTCTTAGGAACTTCTTTTTTTTGAGACAGAGTTTCTCTCTTTTTGCTTAGGCTGGAGTCCAAAGGCACAACCTCAGCTCACTGCAACCTCCACGTCCTGGGTTCAAGTGATTCTCCTGCCTCAGTCTCCCAAGCAGCTGGGACTACAGTCACATGCCAGCATGCCCAGCTAATTTTTCTATTTTTAATAGAGATAGGGTTTCACTATGCTGGCCAGGCTGGTCTCAAATTCTTGACCTCAGGTGAGCCACTTGCCTTGGCCTCCCAAAGTGCTGGGATTACAGGCATGAGCCGCCACGCCTGGCCGGGAACTTCTTTACAAATTCACATTATTTAAAATTTATGCAGCCATAAAAAAGAATGAGTTCATGTCCTTTGCAGGGACATAGATGAAGCTGGAAATGATCATTCTCAGCAAACTAACTCAGAAACAGAAAACCAAACACCCAAACTAACACAGAAACAGAAAACCAAACACCACATGTTCTCACTTATAAGTGGGAGCTGAACAATGAGAACACATGGACACAGGGAGGGGAACATCACACACCAGAGCCTATTAGGGGGTGGGGGGCAAGGGGAGGGAGAGCATTTGAACAATACCTAATGCATGTGGGGCTTAAAACCTAGATGATGGGTTGACAGGTGGAGCAAACCACCATGGCGCATGTATACTTATGTAACAAACCTGCACATTCTGCACATGTATCCCAGAACTTAAAGCAAAATAAAAAATAAATAAAATTCAATGGCTTTCAAGACCATGATCCTGTCAATCCTTGACAGCCATTATTATTATTATTATTTATTCAGTTCTTGCAAGCCATCTTACCTGAAATTTCACCTTCTGATTAATGTTAGCTACACGGAACTGCTTCAGGAAACGCTCGTCCTCACTCCAGAAGAGACGGATATCAGGGATGTCGTAGAGAATCATGGCTAGCCTTTCTAAGCCTAGTCCAAAAGCCCAGCCGATTCGGTCTTGAGCACCAGCTGTTAGGAAAAAAAAAAGAAACTTGTTTTTAAAAAGTCTTGAGACTAGAGAGGTACACAGCACTCCCTGACAGTTAGCAATAACACTAATAACTGATAACTGATCATTACAGTGCGCCAGGTGCTGGGTGGCCGGTACAAAGATATCCCTGAGGGTGCCCAATCGTCCATGTTTTTCCCTCTCTATATTCCTGCCATCTGAAGTCACACTGTCTGAAGTACTCTCTTTCATTTCTGATTCAATTCTAGGCTTTCTTAAGCAGTGGTTCCTGAACTGAGTTATGATTTTTCTGTAATCTTTGTTTGTCCTGATTCAAACATTTAGCCCACTGTATACAGGTTACAGCGGGGAAAGAAAAGCCAGTCTCTGTCCCTAAGTATAGTAGATAAACACTGCATGTTCTCACTTATAAGTGGGAGCTGAACAACGAGAACACATGGACAATGATCCAGGTAGATAATGAGATACATTCAAAACATGCCATACTGGCCATAGCATGCCTAGAATGAACTTACATTCAGAAAGCATATATGTCAAGCCTTTAGGAACCTCAGCTTTATCAAAACGCCATAATGCTTACTCTTAGCAAGAGTTACCTCAGCATTGCAGAGAATACAAGGAAGCTAAGACGAAGGGCATATCTAGTATCACCTACTCCAAAGGTATAGTGTCCTGCTCAGATTGTCTCAATGCCATGAACTGTAAGGGTTTACTTCGCAAACTGAGGCAGTGTAAAAGAGAAGACAGAAACTGCAGAATGAAGGCAGGCAAGGGAGCAATTCACACTGCTGGAAAGCTTAAGAAACGAGCTCACGAAAGGAATATAATTCCACCTGGACACTAACAGATGAGTAGGGTCCGGGGGCAGGCTGAGATGGCCTCTGAGACTCCCATCCCGCACGCACATGCCTTGTGTAAACTCCTCCCACTGAGTTGAGTGTGGGTGGGATCTAGGAACATGATGGGAATTTAAGACTGTGACTGGTTTACTTTATCTAACAACGCTCCATCCTGGCCGGCTGGAGAGAGATCCCCCTCTCCTGGCTGTGAAGAGGCTATGTGGCTCCGCCCCTGAGAAATCCTAAAGGAGCTCAGAGAGGTACCAGCAGCCAGGGAGAAAATGGGTAGTTCACTTTTACAGTTAGACGGAACAAATTCTCCCAACAGCCGGAGTGAGCCGATGAGAGCGCTGCAGCTTCAGAGGAGAACACAGCCCTGTATCTGCCTTGATTTCAACCTGGTAAGATACTAATTAGCAGGCCCTACCAATCCATAGCCAGACTCCTCATGCAAGGATATTGTGATACAATATATTTGTGCTATTTTAGGCCATTAAGTTTAAAGTAATTTGTTACCCCCCCAAAAAAAAAAACAAACAAACAAAAATTACTAATCCAGATTCAAAATGTAAGGAAGGGTGATAGGAAATTCCAGACTGAAGGAGTTTCTTTAATAGCAAAGAGAAGTGATGCAGCATGGGAAGGCTAAGGAGTAGATTCCGGAGATACAGGCAGGACTCATCTCAACGAGCCACGAGAAACATTTTGTTCTCGTTTCTACCTTGCATTTAACCTTTTCCTAAAACATAAAAAAGTTGGCTGGGCATGGTGGCTAACGCCTGTAATCCCAGAACTTTGGGAGGTCAGGAGTTCGAGACCAGCCTGAACAACAGTGAAACCCTGTCTTTACTAAAAATATAAAAATTAGCTGGGCATGGTGGTGCATGCCAGTAATCCCAGCTACTCAGGAGGTTGAGGCAAGAAAATTGCTTGCCCTGGGAGGCGGAGGTTGCAGTGAACTGAAATTGAGCCACTGCACTCTAGCCTGGGCCACAGAGCAAGACTCTGTCTCAAAAAAAAAAGAAAAAGAAAAAAACCTTACAATTGTTTCACAAATCCCCATTTGCTCTAGTTGTACCTGAACATTCATGGAGCCTCATGATTAGATGTGCAAAGTCCAGGAGGGAAAAGGCTTCATTGTAAGTGAAACACCAGCACCTGTGGTTATCACTTGGCATCGAAGCAATCATCAAGACAAATGGGAATACAGGCTATAAGCTACAGATAGATTGAGAGGCACTGGTCATTAGCAAAGAACTTTGTAAAAATTTCCAACACATCACAGGCTGATAATTTTGTCACATATAAAATTATGCACATGACATTCCACTCAACAACAACATAATTGACATTCTTTTCAAGTGCACATGGATATTTCACCACAGAACATATTCTGGAACACAAAATAAATTCCAAAAATTTAAAAGGATTGAAATTGTACAAAAAATGTTCTATGTCCAAAATGCAAATAAATCAGAAATCAACAGTAGAAAAATATCTGAAAAATCTCCCAAACATTGGAAAATTAAACAACATACTTATAAGTAACACATGAGTCAAAGAAGTCATCACAGGAAAATTAGAAAATATATTTAAATAAATAAAAATTAAGATATGACATATTAAAACTGGAACTCATGAACTATTGGGTGGGAATGACAAAGCCATTTTGGTAGTTTCAAAAACAGTTTGGTAGTTTTTTACAATAAACCAATATTTCTCAACTGGGGGCAATTTTAGCCACCAGGGGACATTTAGCAAGGTCTGAAGACATTTTTGGTGGTCAAAACTGGGAGTGGGGAGCATCCTGACATCTAGTGGGCGGATGCCAAAGATGTTACTAAAGATCCCATGAAAAACAGAATGGTTTCTCACAACAAAGAATTATCCAACCCAAAATATGATGACGAAACCCTGAATTAAAGATACTTAACATAAGACACAGCAATTCCGTTTCTAAGTATTCACCTAAATTTTTAAGTATTTACCAAAATATGAATGGAGAGACCCTGAATTAAACAGATACTTAGCATATGACACAGCAATTCCGTTTCTAAGTGTTGAAAAAATGCAAGCTTTGAATGAAGAGACCTTCCAAACAGGCTTGTGTGAGCAACATGGCTGTTTATTCACCTGGGTGCAGGTGGGCTAAGGCCAAAAAGGGCATTAGCAAAGGGCAGTGGGATAGGAGTTGGTTTTATAGGTTTGGGTAGTTTTTTGGGAGGCAGGGGTGTTGCAGAGTAAGTTCAGTTACAGTGGTGGGGTTGGGTGAGAGGTATTTACATTATCATAAGAACAGGTAAGATGGCAGGGTTGGGTGAGGGGCTTGTCCGGGGAAGCTCCGCTGGGCAATCAGGGACAATGGTGAATGTAGGCAGGGGGTGGGAAACTTCAGCTGAGGCAAGCAGGACTTCAGACTTTCAGGCTCCAGGCTTGCATATGGAGACCTGAAACTAAGTATTTACCTAAAATACGGAAACATATGTGCACTGGAAGTCCAATGAATCAATGCTCATAACAGCTTCCTTCAGAATGGCCCAACCCAAAACATACATCAACTAGTAAATGGAGAAACTGTGGTATATTCATACAGCAGAACTGTCAGAGGCATCTGAACTGACTCCATCTTGAGTAGGGGCTGGGTAAAATGAGGGTGATACCTGCTGGGCTGTATTCCTAGGAGGTCAGGCATTCTGAGTCACAGAATGAGATAGGAGGCCAGCAGGGGTGGTATCACAAGATATAGGTCATAAAAACCCTGCTGAGAAAACAGGATATGGTAAAGAACCAGGTCAAAACCCACCAAATCCAAGATGGTGACAAAAGTGGCCTCTGGTCTTCTTCATTGCTCCTTATATGTTAATTTTAATGCATTAGCATGTTAAAAGACATTCCCACCAGCACAATGACAGTTTACAAATGCCCTGGCAATGTCTGGAAATTACCTTATATACTCTAAAAGGGAGAGGAGCCTCACTTCTGGGAATTGCCTGCTCCTCTCCTGGAAAACTCATGAATAATCCACCCCTTGTTTAGCATATAATCAAGAAATAATCATAAGTATACTCAGTGGAGCAGCCCATAACACTGTTCTGTCTATGGAGTAGCCATTCTTTTGTTTCTTTACTTTCTTAATAAACTTGCTTTCACTTTACACTGTGGACTTGCACCAAATTCTTTTTTATAGGAGATACAAAAATACTCTCTTGGGGGCTGGATCAGGACCCCTTTCTGGTAGCAGGACATTACATAGTAACAAAAATAAATTATACAGAACAAAATAAAAGAATCTCAAAAGAATTATGTTTAACAAAAGGAGATTAGTCACTAAAGACTATCTACAATATGAATTTAATCCATATGACATTCTAGAAAAGGTGAAACTATAGAGACGGATAATAGATGGGTAGAACATGAGAGAACTTTTTCGGGAGATGGAAATTTTCTGTATCTTGATTGTGGGGTGTTTACATAACTGTATATATCCTTCAAAACTCATCTATGTTTTAAAAGCATTAATTCTGTTGTGTATAATACTACCTCAACAAACTGGCATTTAAAACATCCTACATTTGAATGACACGGCAGTACCAAGTCAAATTGCTGTAAACTGCTTACTCTCAGCGTCTACGGTTATCTCCTTGTGAACTGGAAACTGACAGTTTGTGGATGAGCACCATTCTGAGCATCACACTGTGAGGTGCACTAATTTGAATGATATGGAATATACTTATATATATATATATGTATATGTGTGTATGTATATATATAGCTCCACAAAGTTAAGATGTTCCATAGCAAACTCTTACTAATTCTAAGCACTGATCCATTGACCTCTAGGAATCTGCAGACTGCACGCTGAGAATCATGACTGGGAAACAAAATATAACCTCTAACAACAGTACCAAAGGCCCCTCCCACCCAGTGCTGGGCCAGCACCCCAGATTATCCACAGTTTGCTAAACATCACATGTCCTTGTCATAATATAGCGTATCTTCCTAACACTTGCCCCTCTCCTAAAGTAAGCTCTCATTGTCCTCTAAAGCTTCATGGAAGGATTTGGACTGTGAGATTCTTCCTCTGATCCTGAAGCATTAAATTTACCTTTGTCTCCTTGTCACAAACATGCTGTACATATTTCTGTTAGCAACTATCACATCTATAAGTCTCTCTCCCCATCTAAACCTGAGAGTTCTGAGAAAACAGTCCCCACACAATGTCATACACAGTACTAACTCCTCCATCAATGATTTTTAGACATGTATCTACGCTAATGAGAAGAACATGCACTTCCCATGTGGTGGATTGAGTCATTCTCACAGCACAAAGCTGAAGATCCAACAGTGAGAATGAAGGATGTCTCAGAGAAAAACAAAAAGAGCTGCAGTTCTGAAAAGCATAGTTTACACAATGCTCACAATTAAGGGTTGGGAAGATAAAGGTGTAGGGAACAAGAAAAAAAGCACTAAATGCTTCACTCATTGCTTGTTAACACTGAACACCAGTTTTACAGATGACAAATGTAAACAATCACAAAATGCTCAGAAGAAACAGCACTGAAGGGAATAAATGCCTTCTAAAAGGTGAATCTACATTCTATAATGTTTGTCAAAATAGAAATATCAGAAACAATAAGAAATAAAGGTATGAATCCAACATTGATTTATCATAAAGTTACGGAAAGATAAATACATCTCCCATTTACTATCTTCCTCTGAGCTAAGCCAGGGAGCTGCCAAGCACAGCAGTCCTGAAGAGGCCAGACCCATGCATGGAGTACAGGTGAGAAACATGGCTCAGGAAAAGGGTGAACCAATTTCATATAAAAGGGAGCCCCATGCTTGCCACTATGATGGCAGTCTAGGCTCCACTGTAATATGTCTCAGAGTCAAGGAGGACTTGCTTTACCAGCCTCATGTGGCCCAGCTTCTGAATGGAGCAGCAGAATAAGAGCGAGCAGAAGGAGCACCACCAGCTGGAAAGCACATCTGCAGAACACAGCGAGGGGAGGCTGGGCTGTCCTGTGTGGGGAGGTAAGCTGCACACTAGGAGGAAGTCTGATACGAGAGTTCATTTTGCATTCAAAATGGCCACGATAGATAGTTGGTCCTGCCATTCAATTGTTGCCACACAGAATGGCTTAAATCAATGAGTCTTAAAGTCATTACTCAGACTGGCCAATATCCAAGAATTCCACTGAAAAGATAAAAATAGTTACTTTCACGAATACAACTTCTAATTAATTGTCTTAGAAGGCTCACTGGAAAGCTACACTGCTAAAAGTTAGATGTTCTACAGCTGGTTTATTAGAAATGTTCCCTGGTCTAAGTGGATGATTGGCAGGACTACACTAAAAGGTTGATAGGGGAAAGAAGGTTGATGGTTGTGCTAGGGATATGCATGACTCTGGAGCCTCAGTCCCATACGGCTGTCACTAGGGACAAATGGACACCATCTTCTGAAGACAGGAGACTGGCTCTACCTAAGAAGACCCAATGCTAAGGTGAGTGAGGGGGTCATTCCAGCGGGCACTTAAAATCCCACCACCTGTGTGTCAAAGCTTATGGACCAGACCTTCATTGGGAACAGAGAGCAACTGGACTCCAGCTGCCTACCACTGCCTACAAGCTTTCATTCTCATAATCATCCTGATAAAAAGTTTGCCTGTGACAATCAATTTTCATGGAGGGTTGCAAGAAAGGATAGGGTGTCCATTTGCTGAGCTGTGTCAAATTTTACCTTTAAAACATTTTGTTTCTTCTGAATCGCACCCTTGCATTGTGTGATTGGCCTATTCCATTAGTAAGACAACCCTGGAGACTCCTGTGAAGGACATGACCACTCCATCATATAGTCTTCTGTAGGAAGCTTCAAGGAAATAAATTGATCTTAGATTTAATAAAATGCCTTTGGATCTTAGAAACAGAAAAGCCTTCTTTCTCCTGAACAACCAGATTGTTTTTAATTTTACGGATGCCACGTGCTACATAACTGGTCAAAATTCACTTTCTAGTTTGGCCCCATGGGAGCTTAGAGGCAAACTTGCAGGTCACCTCTACAACTGCGCAAGTGTTCAGGGTACATTTCACTTTGTGACTCTTGCCCCAGTTTTATTTTCTTATCCACATTTCCTCTTTGCCCTGATTATCTCAACTATTTATTTTATCCGTGGGTATGTACTTTTATAAGGCACTTCAAATTCTTTATGGAAGAAAGTGAGCCATAAATACATAGACACTTAAAGGTATTGTCAGCCAAGGTAGGTATAATTTTCAGGTCTTTGGCACTCCTCAGCTGTAATTTGTTGCCAAGTACCCAGGCCTGACAGGGTTTTAAGGCAGTTTTTTTTTGTGTGTGTGTTTTTTTACCTGATTCCAAAACTAGAGAGTTCCAGTAAACTAGAGTCACTAGAGTATAAAATTCACTGTAGAGAAACATTCCCAATTAGACAGAATATGCAGGATTGGAAGCAGTTAGGCATTTCGACTAATGTAAGTCTGTACAGCACTGAGCAGCCTATGCAGGAAAACTTTTTGTATTTATTACTGTTGAAAATCTTCCTAAGAGGGTGAGCCTACATACAGAAACAAAAGAATGTAAAAGAAGAATCCAGAGATGGGAAAGTTTAAAAAAAAAGGAGAGGGCTGGGTACAGTGGCTCATGCCTGTAATCCCAGCACTTTGGGAGAACAAGGCGAGTGGATCACGAGGTCAGGAGTTTGAGACCAGCCTGGCCAACACAGTGGAATCCCATCTCTACTAAAAATACAAAAACTAGCTGGACATGGTGGCACGTGCCTGTAGTCCCAGCTACTCGGGAGGCTGAGGCAGGAGAGCTGCTGGAACCCAGGAGGTGAAGGTTGCAGTGAGCTGAGATCACATCATTGCACTCCAGCCTGGGTGACAGAGTGAGAATCTGTCTCAAAAAAAAAAAAAGTATAGGAGAAAGTGGAGGAGGAGGCGAATGGCAATAGAAAAGAAGACAGAAGTTATCAGTGTGAAAAGAGAGAAACAAAATTTATCTTAAAACTTAAAATATTCTAATCCCATGGGGTGACCCTTCTGAGCAGCAGCTGGCTTTACAGGTTCTGCCTCTGCAGCTGCAGAGAGAGAAGCGTTTGCAAAGGAGAGCCCAAATCACAGAGGTTCTGCATGCGGCCCCTTGTCTGCATCTCTAACTCAAGAGGAGGCCTGGACATCTCCAACAGGAGCACCGCTCTGTGTAGGGACTGGGGTGGGGAGGGACAAAGAGCACTGCAGAAAGACTAATAATAAATGTCATTCCTTAGTGCCATCCCTTCGAAGGCACAGGACATCGGTGCTGTCTGTGGAAGGCACTGGGGACGGAGTAGGGATACTTCTCAAACCACCATCAGCATCATGCAGGAAAAGTACACCTTAACAACTGGAGAAAAGGGCTGAGAATGGCCAGGTGTGGAATATGAAACTGGGGTCTATATGCTAGCAGCAGTGTACTTGAGTTGTACCAAGGCAAGGGCAGCCTCTATGCCTTCAGCTGAGGGTGTGTGATGATCCTGAGCTGCAGAAGAAAGGGTACCTTTATACCATTATACCTTCATTGGTCAATGCTAGAAGGTGAGTCATTTTGGGGGGGAAACTAAGTTTCAAACAGTATCTTACATTTACATGATTATCTCTCAACTTCCAACATTAGCTCTTCAGACTAATCATTTCTGAAGATTTAGAACAAGTTGGAAGGCAAGTGGTGTTTACATGAAGTCAGATGTAACTTCTTGTGCCTATTCAAAGAAGCTACTACTGTGAGAAGACCTTTCTCATTCTCTCCTGAGAAACCTGGAAAGACATGTATTCTTTTATCTATAATTCTTAACATCCGTACTTCCGAACACAATTTACACCGTGCTACATGGTCACCAGGCTATATTGGTCAGGTCCAAACATGTCAATCTTTCAGAGATGAAATATAACATTTAATTTGGTTTTCATTGTACCTGATGCTATGAATGAGAATGTAAAGGGATTCGAGTAGCAACATATTAATATTCTGCATTCTTGATGTTACATGATTCTACCTTTTTATCCTTACCATACTATTAAGTGGCAGAGTTTATTTTTGACTTACTTATAAAAAAGGAAGGATATTCCAGGCAGACACTCCTATTATTTCAGAAGTTTTAACATGAGAATGAAGAAAGATAAATTAAAACTAAAGATAATAGAGTTTTAAAGTGACAGTTTCAGAGGGGCTCACTACAAGAAAGCCACATACTAATATCCCTTATAAACACAAATGTAAACTCCTGAACAAATTACTAGCAAACCAAATTTAGCAGCATATGAAAAGGATCGTATACCATGATCAAATGGATTTATCCCAGGAATGCAAGCAAGAACGGTTCAAAATATAAAAATCAATCAATGTAATAAACCATAATCATAGAATAAAGGAAATAAAACTCACATAACCATCTCAATTGATACAGTGAATGTATCTGACAAAATCCAACACCCTTTCATGATAAAAATATTCAGTAAACCAGGGAAACAAGTCAATGCCCTCAACAAAATAAAGGCTATGTATGAAAAACCCATAGCCAACATCATACTCAGTGGTGAGAGTTGAAAGCTTTTCACTCATTCCACTTAGATAAATTTCACTTAGATCGGGAATAAGACAAAGATGCTCATAGTCACCACTACTAGTCAAATAGTACTAAAAGTTTTAACCGGAGAAATTAGGCAAGAAAAAGAAATAAAAGATACCTAATTGAAAAAGAAAAGGTAAAATTATCTCTATTTGCAGATGACATAATTTTGTACTTAGAAAGCCCTGAAGAATACACACACACAAAAAAACTGTCTGAACTGATAGACAAATTCAGTAAAGTTTCATGATACAAAATCAACATATACAAATCTTGCACATATTTGCATTTCTACACACTAGCGATGAACAACCTGAAAAGGAAATTAAGAAAACAATTTGAGTTACAAAAGCATCAAAAATAAAGTACTTAGAAATAAATGTAACAAGAGGCAAAAGACCTGTACATTGAAAACTATAAAATGTTAGTGAGAGAATTTTAGGAAGATATACAAATGGCCATTAAGCTCATGAAAAGATAGTCAGCATTATTAGTCTTCAGGGAAATACAAATACGAACCCCAATGAGATATCACTTCACATCTACTACGATGGTTATAATAATGAAAATCATCATAAAAAGTGTTGAGAAGGATGTGGAGAAACTGAAACCCTGAGCATTGCTGTTAAGAATGTAAACTAGTGCAGCTGCTGTGGAAAGTAGTTTGGCAGTTTCTCAGAAAGTTAAACATGGATTTGACCATATGACCCAACAATTCTCTCTCTCAAACTGTGTGTGTGTGTGCATGCATGTGTGTATATGTATATGTGTTATATATATGTATATATGCCTCTGTGTGTGTGTGTGTGTGTATGTGTGTGTGTGTGTATCTCTAAAAGAACTGAGTAACAAAGCTCAGACACTTGTACAACAATGTTCATTAACAGCATCATTTGCAATAGTCCCAAGGTAGAAACAACTCAAGTGTCTGTCAACAGATGAATGGATAAACAAAATATGTTACTTACATAGAATGGAATATTATTCGACCCTAAAAAGGAATGAAGTTCTGATACATGCTACAGCATGGATGAACCTCAAAAACAGTATAATAAGTGAAAGAAGCCAGGAGAAAAAAGTCTATGATTTCCTTTATATGAAATATCTAGAACAGTAAGCAAATTAGAGGTTAGTAGGGATTGGAGAGAGAATGGAATGGAGCGTTACTGCTTAATGGGTATAGAGTTTCTGTTTGAGGTGATGAAAATATTTTGGAGATTGACAGTGGGGATGGTTGCACAACATTGTAAATGTTATTAACGCCACTGAATTGTACACTTAAAATGGCTTAACTGGCTGATTTTATATTATGCAACATTTATCACATAAAAATAAAATTTCAAAGGTTATAGATATTTAAAAGTTTGAAGAAAGTTTTTGTGTGTTCTTCACTTTCTGAAAGGAGAACAATATACATGTATTTTTTCTCATTACCACATCTGTCTCTGAAAACACTGAGCTATACTAATTGAGCCATTATACCACCAATTATTTCAATGGACTTTAGCTTTTTCTCTCATAAAATGAAGAACAGCAGTGATAGGGTATCTCGAGTTCCTCCCGGCTCTAAACAGTATATGATTTGGCTCAGTTTAGAAACAGTTAACTGGGGTTCTATTCTAAATCTCCTTTAATGAAATATGAACTACTGCAGAATAATTTCGCTTAAAGTTTAACCGCATAACAAAAGATACCTACCAACTGCTCTCTCTCCTCTGGCCACCTGGTCCCCTTTATGACTTGAGACAGGCAGGTATGCTCAATGTCACACCCCTTTGGGGCAGTAATGTCCAGGGGGAACGGTCTTCCCTTCAGCTGTTTCAGGTCCGTGTTTGAATGTCCCCTTCTCAGTGAGGCCTCCTGGCCATCCACTTTAAGATTGTAAACCTCCCCATCAATCCACTCTCCCGAATGCTCTCAACTCTGCCTTCTCTCCTCAGAAAATATCACCTTCTAATATGCTACAGCCTTTTCATTTACTTACTGTTACTTTCAGACCCCCCTACTAGCCTGCAGTGCCTGAGGGCAGCATCTTCACTGGTTTTCGTCACTGATACATCTTGAGTGGCTGGAGCACTGTCATACAACAGGTGCTCAGTAAATATTTGCAAAGAAATGACAAAATGGTATGGTAAGAAAGGTTTCAAGATTTCCCCACTTTTTAGTTTACTGACTTAATTTGAATGGATAATATTACGAAGAATTTCATACTTTAAGTTTCCAATACAAGTGATGACTTTCTTTAATTTTATATCCCTGAGAGATTGTATCTATCATATTATAAAGTGATATTTAACAATAGTGATATCAGAGATGCCATTTCTGAAAAGATATCTCAGAAAGGACAGAATTGGAACAAAGTAACAATAGAAAAAAATAATAATATTCTATTCACTGACCCCTGCCTTCATCACCATTCACTGAGCTCTGCTGTACACAGGGCGCCAGCAAGCACAGGGTTGCAAGTCCCCTGAGGCCCAGGATCGTATTGCCACTTCTGCTTCACCATTCTGTCTATTTTATTTTCTTCCCCAATGACTGAGCTCTGGAAATGCAAACAGCCCCTGCATCCTCAGGTTTCTCCTCATAGACTGTTTTGTTATAAAGCCAAGAAACAAGTGAAACGCTTAAACAATTACACATTGGAAAAAAAGGTTTTGTATTATTTTAAGGATATATTTTCCTTCCTTGTCAAAAGGGTTGACTTATAGGAATTCTTCAACTTAATGAACTCACGTTTCCCAAATAACTGCTACAAGGAACACTAAAACAACCTAGCAATTAACATTCATATTTTATAGAACTTCACCCATGATAAAGAACTTCACCTATATTATCTTGAGTTTCATCCTCACACTGCTCCTATGGGAAATGTCAAACTGCTATCAGCTATGTTGAAAAGATAAACACCATTTAAACAAGATCATGTAGACATTGGGACTTGAATCTATCTTTCGACTTTAAGTCTACACCCAGTGAATGTTCCCCTAGATTCATACTAAAGCATTAACTGAGAAGGGCTATGTTCAAGGTATTTCAAAACATCAGAAAGTGCTACCGACCCCTGTGCACTCTCTATGTTGTCACTGCTGATTTTCTGGTTGACCATGACTATTCTATGAAAGCCAGTAAAATGGTTTGTGTAAGTGGGTGCTCACATATACCAGTAGATTTCTCTTCTGAATGTTGGGTTTTATCACTCCAAAATGCCTTTCACACTGGATTTGACTGTAATATACACACAGACCTACTGAGTGAACTGATGGGGCTAGTATTTAGCAGTGGTACTGAACAAAGGCTTCCACATCCCTTGATTGTTAGCTACAGTGATGGACACACAGGAATAAAAGCACTCTTGTATCCCGGCGAGACACTGCACATCTGGAGGCAGGCCCAGAAAGGCCAGCACAGCTAGTAAATTCTGATTTCTTCTCTTCCAAACATGGATGTAGTCCTTCAACCCCTGCTTTCCAGTCACAGTACTTGAAGTGCTTCCTCGGAGACTCGCCACCGGATGACTGACTTTCCAAGCTGTGCCCAAAGATCGATCTCCTGCCTGAAAAATTTCTCCAGTGGTATATATCCTTGGCCCCAACACTCTGTCAACAAGTGCTTCACCTAATCCAAAGGCAGACCTCTCTTTTAAAAGAAAGCTTTCCATGGCATGCAGCAGACCATGGATGAGAGTCTCTGGGTCTTAAAAGCAATGTTCTTTAATACGGTCTGAGCTGGATGGCATTCTTATCAACTTACTGCGAAAAACTTTCACATCCATCTGAAAAAAACTCACTTTAGACTATCCTCTTTCCTTCCTGAGTCCTAGATTTTGGTTCTCTGGAGTTTAATGAAGAAAACGGCAGTGTCTGAAGCACATACTAGTGAGCAGTGCATCGAGCAATTCCCAGTGGTCTTGCACAGTGAGAATCCTCCTGACATGGAATGTGTAGAAAGTGTTGGTCCCTCTTTCTCTGCAGTTTGAACAGTGATACACCACTCCCTGTAGGGGCTGGACACCCACCCCCCAACCATTTTCCAGGACTGGTTGAGGGGAGAACATGGCCAATGAGATCTGAGTGATATAAAATATAAGATATAAGTGAAAATCTGCTAGGATGCTCATAGCCAAGAGTTTCTTTTCAGATAAAAGGCCCTTCTGAATGGCTTCCTTCTTTCTTCCCACATTAGATGCTATCACTCAAGAATACACTGCCTGGAGCTGCAGTAGCCAACATGTGTTCAGGAGCAAAAAGTTGGAGGTCAGTAGCCTTGTATTTATATGGACATTTATTAATATTTATAATCTATGTATAAATTACCTATGTATAAATTACATATGTATATAATTATATATGTATTCATTACATAGTTATACATAGATTATAAATATATATCTACTGATATATTTATATAAGTATAAATATATATCTGTTGATATATTTGTAAATATATCTCTATATATTAACATATTTACATCAATATTAATATAATTATTGAAAATATATAGTTATATATTTGATATTAATACAAATATATATTGATATAGTTATTGTTATATATATTTTATATTTATAAGTATGTCAATAAATGTATTTTTTATATATTATAATAATTTATCAAGCCATCTGAGAGTAGGTTGCATACATCATTCTCCTTTACTACTGAATACTTCTGTGTATACCTCCCAAGAACAAAGATATTCTCTTATACACATCCATAGTACAGTTACCAAATTCACGATATTTCACATGGATGCAATAACCCCACCTTATCTGCAATCCATATTCAAATTTTGCAAATTTTGCCAATCATGTCCTTGTAGCATTTTTTTCCCTCTCATTCAGGATCCAGTCAAGGATCACATATTGTACTTACGTATCATGTCTCTTTAGTCTTTATTAGTCTTGGACCATTCCCTAGCTTTCCTTTGTCTTATAAGACATTGACATTTTAGAGAATCCTAGCAGGTTGTTTTAGAGAAATGTTCCTCAATTTGGCTGGGCAAGGTGGCTCACACCTGTAATCCCAGCATTTTGGGAGGCCAAGGTGGGTGCATCATGAGATCAAGAGATCGAGACCATCCTGACCAACAAAGTGAAACCCCGTCTCTACTAAAATACAAAAATTAGCTGGGTATGGTGGCATAAGCGTGTAGTCCCAGCTACTCAGGAGGCTGAGGCAGGAGAATTTCTTGAACCTGGGAGTTGGAGGTTGCAGTGAGCCAAGATTGCACAACTGCATTCCAGCCTGGTAACTGGCATCAGAGTGAGACGGTCTAAAAAAAAATTCCTCAATTTGAGGTTGCCTAATATTTCTTCATGATTGGATTCAGGTTCTGGATCCCAGCTGGGACACTACAAAAGTTTGATGTCCTTCTCCAGGTGACACATCTGGAGACCCTGACACTCACCTATCCATTTCAGAGCTCCTCTAGATCATTTATTTTCTGCTGCGAAACAAACCACCCCAAAAGTTACTGGTTTAAAACAACAACTATTCACTGATCTCCATGTTGGTTGGCACTTTGGGCTTAGGTGGAAAGTTCTTCAGCTCTCAAGTGGGTTTACTCACACATATGTGGCCTGCTGGAACTCACATGTCTGGTGTTGGCTGCCTGCTGGCTGGGGCGCTTCAGTTCTCTCACATCATCCAACCAGCTAGCTTGGGCTCATTTATGTGGTGGTTGCAGAGTTCTAATTGCAGCAAGAGAGGAAACCCCAGGGTGCAATCACCTTTCAAGCATCTGTTTTCATCATGTTTGCTACTCTCCTGACCAGCCAAAGCAAGTCACAGGACCAAGTCAGATTCGAGAGGCAGAGAGAGGCTGTCTACTCCACCATTAAAAAGGCCGTGAGAAGCCATTAAAGTTTGCTTATGCTGCAAAGCCTGTTCAATTGCTTTATTCTAATATTCATTTGCTCATTCAACTGATACTTACTGTGAATTGTTTTTGTACAAAAAAATGTGACATGATTTCTGGCAAACAATACCATATAAAGGAAGGAGAAAGAAAGAGACATTCACTTGCTCACCACGAGTCAGAAAACATGACCTCATTAATTGTCACATCAACTCTGTTAGGTCACTATCACTAGCTCCATTTTACAGGTAAGAAAACCAAAGTTTACAGGGTTTAATTAATTTGTCCTACATTATACAGCTATCTAGGAATACTTTTGGCTGCAAGCAACAGAAAACTCTATTAAAAGTGATCTAAATAAGAGACATTTAATTTCCATAAAAGGGATTCTGATGATAGGCATTTCCAGATTTGGTACAGGAGCTTGAGGATGCCACTGAAGACCCTTGCTCTTTTTATCTTTCTGCTCCAACATCCTTAGCAGGTTGGCTTCCATCATTATTAGGATGATCTCATAACTACAAAATGGCTTGTAGATCTCCAGTCATTGTATATCAGGCAGGAGGAAAACAGAAACAGTTCCAGTGGGCATGACTTACATACCTGTTGCTTTTACGAGGAAACAAAACCTTTCCCAAGGGTCCTCAAATGCTTACATTTCATTTCCCCAAAATGGTTTGCTTGGCTACCCTTAGATTTAAAGAATATGAAGAGCATAACTGCCTGGCTTTTCAAAATTCTCAAGTGGGATGTACACAAGGACAAATGGTGCTAGGACTGCCACTGAGTTAGTCAACCAACAGCAAGCAAATGCTAAATCTGGGATGTGAACCTAGGTATGTGTAACTCCATAGTTCATGCCTTCAAGGGATGTATACTTTCAAAGCAAAGAGAGAAAGACTGATAAATGCATATGCAAATCAGTGCCATGAGTGACAGAAATTAGATTCTATGGGATGACAGAAGAAGAGGTCACTTTAAACATCCTGAACAAGGATGTTTTGGAAAAGTGAGTCAAGTGTGGTCTCAAATGATGTGTAGGGGATTTAAAAATGAGCTAGACACAAAGACATGTATGTACCTGTAGTCCCAGCTACTCAGTAGGCTAAAGTGGGAGGATCACTTGAGCCCAGGAGTTCAAATCCAGCCTTGGCAACAGAGTGAAACCTCCATCTCTTAAAAAAAAAAAATACAAATTTTTAAAAAGGTAAAGATCTTCCAACAAGTAGGAAAAGTAAACATAAACTTATGAAGATAGAGACTTGAAATGAAGATGAGTTGACCAAATTGGTATGGGGTATTGCAGAACCTTTTGAAAATGTAAAGGGAATAGTTATGCCTTGCTTAGCATTTATTAATAGTTAAAGGCTAAAAATATGCTGACTTGCATATAATCTACCAAGGCCTCATATACCACCTCCGACAGCTCCCTTTGACTAGCCCCTTTGTCTTTATGTATTACAAAAGACATAATACATAATACAGTATTATGTCTTTCATCCCTTTGCCTCAAATTTCGATCTAAGTTCCGAGAACTTAGAATGAAGTACTGTTAAGCAGACCATTGCAAAAAACAGTTTTCATTCAGCAAAAGTTAGATTTCCTAACAGTTTAGCAGCTTTGAACAATTTCTATTTTTCAGATAAAAGTTGTTTTTGTTTGACCGGTTGTTTGTTGTTTGTTTTTAATTGCCTGAATTGCATACAGAGCTTCAGGAAACAATATATTCTCCCAAATTTACGGGTGAGACTTTAAAAAAACTGAATGATATTTTAAGTGCATTGAAATGATCGCTGATCAAATAATCCCTTTCAACTTAATGTGGGTTCTTTGTATATCAGTTTTTATCATGTGAGTCATATCCGTAAGAGGAGTTTGAGGAAACACTGTTGAAACATCGTACAGCGTTGTGAGTGTTGGGAAATGTTTTTATTTACTTCAAATGTATTACTAAATTCCTTATTAACACAGTTATCAAAACTAGGCCACAAACAGAAAGTTGACTAGAGTTTAGTGAGTTCAGTACAGTAAAAATAAGCCTTTGGGGAAGAACAGAGCAGAAAGGAAAGGAAACTGAGTAAATCCTCTGAGCCAAAATTATGGAGACACTGTGACTCTAGGAGATAAGCCATTGGATGACAGGGTCAACACAGTTCCTCTGACAAATATCATAAGCCTTTATTGCTCTGATTCCTCTCACAAAATAGATTTATAGGGTCATTTCCAGTTTGGAGAGGCCCTGGCCCAGCATATTGCTGACTGGTGAGAATAAAACCCAAGAGCTGACAGAAGGAAAAAATACAGTGGCTATCGCACTTGAATAACACACACATACACACACACACACAACACACACACACACACATAATGCTATACATATTAAGAAGAGTTCCTGACTCCACCCTGAGTGTGTAGAATATGAAAACCCACTGATAAACCTTTTAAACACTTTCACCCCTATTGCTGAAATTTTTGAAGTATTATGTTAGATACACTTATCTGTTTCCTTCTGTTAAGAAATCAGGCACAATAGTGGCTTTCACAGCTCCACTAGAAAAATTGCTTTCCAAAATAAAAGTTAATAGTGCTCTATTTCTTGTCACACTGTTATAATTTTTTAACCAGGAAAGGAACTTAATTTAGAGTAAGTGATGCCACTGTCACTTAAATATATGAATGATAAAAGGGATGTCAGCTGCTCTAATTCCATAATTCCCAAGTAATGACAATTAATGAAATACTCTTCACTAGAGGGAGTTGTTTTAAGCACTAGATAAAGGAGTCATTGAGCCTTTTAAGATTTATTCTCATAACTAAATTGCATCTCTCTTCATCATTATCCAAAATATAATTAAAAGATGACATTTAAAAACAAACTAGAAAATCAAACTGCATCCCACCCCCAAAGGAAAAGCAAATGAGAGACAACTTTTTCCTTCCACTTGAGCACTGGGAGGAATTTGAGAGAAGTTTCCATTTCTAACTTCTAACTTTTGTGCTTCAGCTGTCACCCTGGAGCATCAATCTCACTTATCAATACAGGAAACGCTGGATAATATTATCATTGACTCTTATTGGATATATAATAATTGAGTAGTTTCACTGCTGCAGAAATATTCTTCAACCTTTCCAAAAAGAAAACAAATCAATAGGGTTGCCTTGTAAAGACTTCTGTTTTCTCCCTCAGTTTGCTCCAGTAGCGTAAAATTTATTGAGTTGCACATTTGTGGTTTTCCTGTTAGAGCATCTATTTGACCAACTATCTACACCAAGAGAAAAGGTGTCCTTTAATATTTGTCCAAACACAAAACTCAGTGGCCTCTATTACTCCTTGGCTGAAGTCAAGCTAATTATCAATACACAAAATTTCTGAGTGAAAGTGAAACCTCTTGATCCAATCTATTCCTAAATATCTTAAGGGCAAGTAACTAAAACCTAGGCAAGCTCTTTGAACTGCTTTTTCCTCCGTATTTTTAAATCTTAATCTAGTAGTTTCTGTTCCCCTCACTGACACTCACACAGTTTTCTTTGTAAGACTTAACTCTAACACAGTGTTTGCTCCTGGAGGGCACATCCCTTATGAAGCCACAGTAATCAGAGGTTGATTAGAGGCATGTGGTCAATGCCACTCTGGAATTCTCCAGGGCCTGAGCCTCTCAGTTGTATGCAACTACTTACAATAAAACCTGAAAATGCAGGGACCATGTCCCAACACAGTCCTGAAGGGACACTGTTCATTCACTGTGTTATGAAATATGTAACAGCCGGCAACATTACAAAATATCAGCTACTGATTTCCCACAGCAGGAAAGCCGGGGATGGAATAAAAATCTAACCATAACAATAAGTCACTAATAATATTAAAAATAAACCAAACAGATTTTTTTCCATCAACATAGAAAATAAGAGTTTTCTTGTGGGGGCTCTGCTTGCTGGGAAGAATGCAGAAGCTGAGCAGACATGAGTCTCCTGAGAAGCAGAGGCTGTACATGTAGCCATTGCTTTTCCAGGAATTCCAGAGGAAAGCCAGTGCCCAAGGGAAGAAGGACGGCCACCCCTCTGCATTCTACAAAGGCCTACTTATTAGCCATTTCCTGCTCAGAGTTACCCCAAGAAGCAATGCCTGCTCTTTAGTAGAAAGTAGAACACAGCAGTCTCAGGCTAGCAGCAAAAAGCTACCATAGAGTCACCAGGGTTTGCTTCCTTCTTAGAGGAAAACTGGGCTCTAGGTAAGCTGCAGTCTCTTCCTGTCCTATAGGCATAGCTATACAGTTAGCCTAATCACACTATTCACCTATCAAAAGAGTAGACAGGTTAAGAGCCTAGACCCTGGAGCCAGACTAATCCTGGCCGCACCATTTACTAGCTGGTGATCTTGGACAAGTTATTGAATCTCTCTCCAATTCAACATCACCATTTGTTAAGCAAGGATAATTGACAGTACTTACCTCCTAGAGCTACTTACTGTAAGGCCTAAATCAGTTATTACAGAGAAAGAGCTCAGAAGAGGGCCTGGTGCAAAGGAATGATTACAGAGATACTGGTCAGTATTATCATTATACAGCTCTGTGTAGATACAAACATATAAAGTAGCAATGAATATCCTCTGCTTTTAACTTGGGATTTGTCATTGAATCTTCACTGTGAACAAACTGTTCATATCCTATACTAATACGTCTTCTCTAAATCTTCTCGTGTTCACACAGTAGCTTTTATTCTGCTTGAGGGATTCTAGGATTCCCTGTAGCTTCCTCTGCCCAAGAAACCAAAGCCTCTTCACAACCAGCTCACTCTGTAGTCAGGCACTCAGTGCCCTCGCAATTCCTCTTTCCCACATATGCCCTTTATCCTTGAAATCCAGCACACATCCTCTTACAAGTTCCCTCTCTCATATGGGTCTCATGGCTCTTAGTGTCTTATGGATTGCTCACTTTAACATTTCCTTCCCATAGGTATCAATGTCATCTCAAAAGATGTGAATATGAGTAGAATGTTAAGTGATACATTATCTATTGTCAGTAGAGGTTCCAAAGGCCAAAAAGAATAGATGCTGGGCAAACTGCGAAACAGTGAGGTCAGTCTTTTCATCACTCTCCTTTATGCTGTATTGGTAAAAATTAAGAATTCATCATCTTATTGGAAAAATGACCCCTCTGAAGAATTGTCATTAGCTAACTGCCTTTCCCTCACTCCTAGGGAAAAGAGACAGTGGCTCTCCTATCAAAGAAGTAGGGGGATTTGGGAAGCCACAAGGAGAACCTGGCATATGTCTCCCTGGATGTGAGGGACCTGGAGACTAACCATCATCCATACCTGACAACCCTAAAGTGTAAAGACAAAATGGAAAAGGCTATAGTTGTGTGGCTGGAAAACAGACACACAGAGAAAGGGTGCTAGATTAACAGTGGAAGAACTGTGAGTTTGCTGTAGCCTACACTGGCACCCGAAAACACAGCAGCAGTCTGTGAGCCTCCAAGAAAAGCGCCCTATGCAAGAGGTCGGATGCAGTGGCCGAGCAGACCGCAGCAGGAAGAGCCCACAGGTGTACCACTGAATACAGAGACCCTGAGGGGTGACCCAACCACAAGCCAGGTATGATATCACCCATGCCTGGGCCTCTAATCAAAAGTCACTAGTGGGGAATCTGCAAGAAATCCACCAAAGCACTCCCATGAGAAAAAGAAAAAGTTAGCATCTGTATGCTGCTCACACCTAAAAGTCACCCATGCTGGCAGATTCCAACTCTACCAGTCAAAGAAGCCCTTTGTTGTCCTTGCCCTACTTCTCTCCTCCACACCTGACCCTGTCTTCCCCTTGCTCCCTGCTCCACCACCACCACACCTGGAGCTTCTACACCTGTGCAGGTCTTCTGAGCTGAGGGAGGGAAAGAAGCTTTAAATCAGATGGAAGATGGAAGCCTTGCCATTAGACTAGACTGGACATGAAAATGACCAAGAAAGTTATAAGATCCCTTGAAATTTCACTCAGAATGAGAAAGACTCTGGCAGAACTCCATGAAGGCACTGATGTGAAAAATAAAACTATTCTAGAAGTTTACTTCCACTCAGTCCAGCTCATTGAATGCAATGGTTATCAATATGTTTTACATCAGCCTTTGTCTTCCCCTCCCTCATCCCAAATGGCTGCACTTAGTTCTCTTTTCCTTTCTGTTTTGCTCTATACCATACCTGGCCTTGTCTCCTTAAGTCTCTGCTAACAAAGAAGTACTTGAAATATTTAAATACTTTATTCCTGGCTCAAATTAGAGTAGCACATCATGTTAAAACAGAGTAGAAATGATGAAGAAAGAAAAAGGAAATAGATAAATGTCGGATAAATAGGTCCAATTTCTCTATTCTTATTCCTTTCTTTCCAATGTTAAATCTTGCCAAAAAATTCATCCATTTAGTCAAGAAAATGGCTCACTCTTCCCAAGCAAATGCAATGCATCTTTCAGCCATGGCTATGGAATACAAGAAAGAAAACAGATGGAGGAGGAATTTAAAAGGACATTGGAATAGCGATGGATAAAAATAAGGTATTGGTTGGCAAAACCAAAAAATCATACTTCCGCTGGTCTGAGCACATGAAACTTCTATAACAAAATGTGTTAATGAGACAAACCAAATTGGTATAGTTTATCTGTGGAACAATGATGCAGACTGTCCCCTTCATCAATAAACTTTGTCAAGTCACGCCTGGGCCAGTAAGGATGATCTACACGAGAAAAGATGCTATAGGAAAACCCACATTCTCCTCTCCCTGGTCACACAGGAAGTTATATGTCCTAACACCCTTGCAGACAGACTGGGGCCACATGACCTTGCTCTTGCTAGTGGCATCTAAGCAGACAGACAGATTTTGAGCCCCATCAAGGTCTGGGCTTGGGAGACCCTCCAGCTCTCTCTTCCCTCACTGTGAGGACCTTGGTGGCCATGTGCTCCAGATCTTACGACTGTGCCTGGTGGACTCCATACTGGTCTCTCTCTGACTGAGAAATAAAGTGTCAATGAATTAAGCCACTTAAATGTCAAGGGGTTTATCTGTTAACACAGCAGCAGCCTAGACTATCCTATTAATCAGCCCTAACATTCCGTTACACAAGAGAAATCTGGAGTCACCAAAGAGTTATGTAACCTCCCAATGGTACTAAACTCTTAAGGTCAATGACATTTTATCCTTGTCCTATAAAAATAATTTTGCTCACTAATTACATACTTTTCACTTAAGCTCTAGAGGAGGAGATTTGTACAGACTCAACCACTTATAAACAGTTACTAAGAAGATAATATTCCTCAACAGTGCAAAGGTTCAATAAGCAAGACTTTGGCTAAAATATGAGAAAAGAAAATCCTTGAATGTCTAAGGATCTACACACTGAAACAGGTTACCTAGAGGCTGTATAACCATGAGTTCTGCAAGTCCCTACGATTAAGACTGACAATCATATACAGTCTTGCCTGTATCCAAATTTTAGTTAGTTCCTTGCCTAGCTAGAGCCTCAGGGTCTTGGTCAGAAGAGCTTTCCAAGCTTTATAATTCTTTGTTCAAGCAATGGCTTTCTATTACAGGAAGAAAAGAGAGGTAACTCTGATGTGCATTCATCTGACAGCTATTTGGTGAGTGCCATCTATGTATGCACCCACACTGCACCAGTGTGGGGACACAACAGGAAATAAAGAGTGCCTGCCTTTCCTGTCATACACTGATATTCAAGCAGCTTTAAGGGATACGCTCACCCTTTTTTTTCCTTGTAGAACAAGACCAATACCATATATTGAACACAGCTTCTGAATCTGAATGTCAACTGCTAACTGGTACTCTAAATACTGAATGTTATCAAATGTCAATACACAACGTCCCACTGCTTGTCAGCACCAAAACCCAAATCTTACATAAAGGCTCAAAAGAAATCATCAGGATCTTCTTCAAGCCTCTAGGATTCAATTGTTTCAAAAGTTTGTTGTTTAAAAGTTAAAGAAGAGAAGCAAACAAAATATAAATACAAAAATAATTTAAAAGGAAGAGGAAGGATTTCTAAGAACTCCTAGAAGTATGCAAAAAAGCTTCTAAGAACCAGAGCTCATCTGTCGTGCGATTTCATCAGGAAAGAGGCAGGAAGAAGACTGTCACTCTTGTTGTTAAATAACACCTGCCAAAAGCAGCCTACCCTGATTCTTTTGGGGGTACCATCCAAATCCATCATTCAGTAACCAATCAAAATCCAACAGGACATTAAAAATATTCTGATTCACTAACACACATACATGTCGATATTCTCTGATTTTCAATTTTAATAAATTTACCATGAATTTTTAATCAATATTTTACTTCCTTTTGGGGCTATATTTCTCTGAGAATGTTTCCTTCATGTGTTATTTTTCTCAGGAACTCCAAGGATAATTTGAAAAATATGGCTTCATCATTTTTCACTCATCAGATTGGCAAATGTGTCAGTCTGACAATGAAAAATGTTGGCAAAAAGGTAGACAAACAAGACTTCCATACGCTGATGCCAGGGGTAAGCAGGGTAGACAGCAGGCTTCATTTATATCTGTAATGTTGTCTTTCTTAAGCTGGTGATGTGAACAGGTATCATTCTATTTTTTGGAATGTTTGAAGTTTTTTTTAATAATAATTTTTAGAGTATATCCTGTAACAGGACAGGTCACTTTCTTTGCAAACTGCCAAATATAAAGAGCTAACTATGCAAGTCTAAGAAAGCAAGGCACAAGCACTTTCCTAACTGGGCAGCTCTGAACTACATGTGGCTATTCCCAGCAAGAGCCAGACTCCAATGGGAAGTTGTGAATAGCTGGCCACCACGTGTAATTACAGCCTTTTTAAAAATGCCCACATGGAGGCCTCAGGAACCTAGAAATAATAACATTATTAATTTTTTAAAAAATCAACCCAACATGAGCCCAAATTCAGTTCAAACTCAATCTTTGAACTAAACTTGCAATCTTCATGTTTTGCACACCGTAGGGGGTAGCAGGGTCCTCCTTAGTTTCAGGCCAAGAAAGGGTACTATTGTCTACCTCCCCTGTGTGTTAAGAGCACAGCATTGTGAGGAACTAGCCAGAACAGGGAGACCCCGATCTGTTTGACACAAAGCAAAGTCAAATTTTAAGGAAGTCAACAAAGGTCACTGCTAAAACTTCTGAGCTTGAATTCTCTCTTCTAATTTGCTTATTCAAAGCAATACAATAATATGAAGAGAAGCATCATCCACTTTCTCAATATAGCTCGTTATTAAGATCCCACCTCAAGCCATCCAGTGAGGCACAATGGAACCAACATTGTGTAGATGGTATCTACAACCAGACAAATTAAATTTGATAATATAAGGGGATACTTGTTTTATTTTATTATTATTATTTTAATCACATAGGGAACTGGACTCAAGAGTCATACTGCCTTTAAGAGTGTAGTTTAAGAAAATGCATACTTGCGGGACTGGGTGCAATGGCTCACACCTGTAATCCCAGCACTTGGGAGGCCAAGGTGGGTGGATCACTTGAGGTCAGAAGTTCAAGACCAGCCTGGCCAACCTGGTGAAACCCCATCTCTACTAAAAATACAAAAATTAACCAGGTGTGGTGGCATGTGTCTGTAATCCCAGCTACTTGGGAGGCTGAGGCAGGAGAATTGCTTGAACCTGGGAGGTGGAGGTTGCAGTGAGCCAAGATTGCACCACTGCACTCCAGCCTGGGTGACAGAGCAAGACTCCGTCTCAAACAAACAAAAAAAACCAAACAAACATAAGATAAAGAAAATGCATACTTGGAAGACAGAACTGCTCTTTTACAACTTCTTGCTGGGAGTAAAGAAATTAATAGCCTTATTTTTGTTCTAGCTCAGTACTCACTCAGCAGTCTGTCTAAAATCATGACCTCTTTCTTCAACTAATCTACATGTTTAAAACTCTCCCATCACAACAAAACCCACCTTGACTGGTACCCCTTCTAGCATACTTTACTTCCTGGTTTCTGGACAAACTTCTTGAGAGAGTAATCTACACTCATGGTTTCCACTCCCTCAATTCTCATTTACTCTTCAATGCAATTAAATACAGCTGCAATCTGGCTTCTACCACATCATTCTATTAAATTACTTTCACTGACATTGACAAGAGCCCCTAGCCTCCAATTCCAAAGCTGCTTTCTAAAGCCAATCTATCTTACTGCAAGTTTCTGCTCTGACACTGGAACCAACACCCTTCCTTTGGGTTTGCACAGACAAACCATAGCTCACATACTAAAGGCTAGATTCTGGTCACCATCCTTTCAGAGCTTTTGGGAAAATTTTCCAACCACAATTTTGCATTCTATCTAGAATTTTGTATGTTATATACCATATCAAGTATTATATCAGTATTTTAGAGTTAAAATGTACAGTTAAAATTTTAATGACAAAATTACCACTCTTATTTTGTGCAAAATGGCTTCTTAAAACCCTCATATTATATCAGTTCACATTAATTTGAAAATCTTCTAAACATCCAACAAAATTGCAATTGCTGCTACTATAACCAGTACAAAGCTTCTGTTTGCTTCAGAAATTCTGATTTCATAAGGAATTAGTTTTGCTGCTAATATTAACAAAAGTAGAAATAAATTGCATTAGAAATTATTAGTTACAAATGTTATACAATTATTTAAAATATGAAGTAATTATCAAAAAATATTTGTTGCTTGATGCCAACACTCACATTACTAATAATAGAATCACTATACCTTTAACATTAATTACAATAAAAATTAGTGATCCTTGATGGAATCAATTATGGGTTTTTAAATATATGTAATCAATTACAGTCATATACATTCCTATATTTTCCTCTGGTCCTTTCTTAAAAGTTGATGTTCTTCCAACAACTGTTTGTTTCCTATACTTCTCACTCTATATTCTCATAAAATTTCACTGTTTTAGCCACCACCTGATCACTTCCAGATATATTTCTCTAGCTCTGACATCCTTCCAAAACTTCACTCATCTACCGTAACCTCTTTGAATATGCCACATCCAAGTTATACCAACATTTCCAAAACGGAACTCACTGTTCATTCTTCCCAATACATAGTCTACTTCTCTGAAATGCAAAATCTCAGTTTTGTGACACAACTGCCCACCTGTCACCCAAAACAACAATCCAAGACTCACATTTGACTACTTGTTCCAAACTTCACATCCTGATCACCACAGTTACAGCACTGCCCTCATGCAACCCCTAGTATGGGCTCCCTGGATACAGCAGCAGCCTTCTGACGAGTATCCCAGCCTCTGTTATAGAGCCTGGTGCACCATCACCCACACAGCCTAGCGCTAACTAAAGTGCAAACATGACCTCGTGCCTCTCATATTTAAAATTCACCACTTTAAACACCTTATTCTGAATCTGCTTGGAGAACAGCACCCAAGACTCCCCACGCCTTGATTTCTGGCACCTCTGCACCATCAACTCCTACCACATCTTCCTGTACGAGCTACGCTCTAGCACAGCCCAGCTCAAGGTGGGGACTTACATTCTATTTCTGTTGGGCTGGGCTATGTTATAATGCAACTTGTATAGAAAATTTTTAAAGTTTTCTAGTTACATTTAAAAAGTGAAAAGAAACAAGTGAAGTTGATTTTATTAATATATTTTATTTTGCCTAATATAAAATACTCATTTTACCATGTATTTAATTAGGAAAATTATGAGATATTTTACATTCCTGTTTTTGAACGAAGTCTTTGAAATCCAGTGTGCGTGTGTATACATTCTTTTTTTTTTTTTTGATATGGAGTCTCAGTCTGTCTCCCAGGCTGGAGTGCAGTGGTGCAATCTTGGCTCACTGGAACCTCTGCCACCCGGGTTCAAGAGATTCTCCTGCCTCAGCCTCCCGAGGAGCTGGGATTACAAGCATGCACCACCATCCAGGCAAGTTTTTGCATTTTTAGGAGAGACAGGGTTTCACCATACTGCCCAGGCTGGTTGCAAACTCCTGAACTCAAGTGATCCACCCACCTCGGCCTCCCAAAGTGCTAGGATTACAGACATGAGCCACTATGCCTGGCCCTCAGTATATATTTTATATGTAAAGCAAATATCTGTTTGAACGAGCCATATTTCAAGTGTTCACTAGACACATTTGGCCAGTGGCTATGGACAGTGTAGTTCTAGCACTAATAAAATGCTTGATGTTCTTTCTCATAGACTGCTTTTTCACGCCTTTGTTCTTTTTTCCAAATTTACTCACATCATTCTTTGAAAGTCAGCTCAGACAGCCCTTCCCGTCTCCCAAACAGTGCCAAGAACAGACACTCTCATTCCATTCGTGCTCATATTCCATCTCATTGCAGTACCTCCCAAAGCACAATGAATGCTTCTATCTAAACTTTTGTCTCTAAGGCTAGAATATCGGTTTCTCCGGAACAACATGCTACCAGATCTACTCATTTTTATACCCCAAGCATCTTGCAAAATGCGTGTACATAGCAGCAGACAGATACATGTTCACTGAATTCGCAGGATTCAGAGTAGCAGGCGCACCACTGAAGCTGGAATGGAAAACGTAAATTGGAGGGTTCCCAAGTAAATATATTATATCCTTGGTTAACTAAAAAATACAAAGTTATGGTATGGATCCAAGATGGCCAAACAGGTACAGCCCTGGAGTGCAGTTCCCAGCGAAAGCAACGCAGAGGGTGATCACCACTTTTCCAAAGAAGTTTTTACTGCCCACAGACCAGGAGATTCCTGGGCTGAAAAGCCCCACGAGTTTCTAGCATGGTGGTTTCAGCCAGCGCAGCAAGTCCTCCCACAAAAACTCACACAAATCTAGGCGGCCATTTCAACTGGCACCTGGAACACCTGGGAGACAGAGCCGCCCATTCAACTGAAAAAACGGGGGCTGAAACAAGGAGCCAGGGGATCTGCTCAGTGGGTCCCACCCCCACAAAGACCAGCAATCTGAAATGCTCTGGATTGAGAGTTTCGCAGCAAGTGCAGCTGGAACCAGAACGGTCCAGCTCTGTTGGGGGAAGGGTGTCCACCATTACCAAGGCAGTCCATCATTACTAAGGCAGACTGCCATTACCGAGGCAGACCGCCATTACTGAGGCAGTTCTAACTGTACCTCTATAAATAAAACCACAAGGAAGTTCACAGGGCAGCTGGGCAGAGCCCACGGCAGCTCAGCAATGACTCTGCTGGCAGACTATGACTAGGCTACCTCCTTGCTGGGCAGGGCATCTCTGAGAAAAGGCAGCAGCATGTCAGGAACTTAAAGTCCCACCTTCCTAGGACAGAGCACCTGGGAAAAAAGGCGGTTATGAGTTCCACTGCAGCAGACATAAACGTACCTGCCCAGCAGCTGTGAATGAAACAACGGAGCTCCCAGCTCAGCACTTGAGCTCTGACAAGGGACAGACTGTCCTCTCAAGCAACTCCCCGACCCCCGTATATCCAAAGAGACACCTCATAAAGGAGAGCTCAGGCTGACATCTGGTGGGTACACTTCTGGGACAAAGATAACAGAAGAAGAAACTGGTAGCAACCCTTACTGTTCTGCAGCCATCGCAGGTGGTACCCAGGCAAGCAGAGTCTGCAGTGGACCTCCAGCAGTCCTGCAGCTGACTGTTAGAAGGAAAACTAAAAAACAGAAAGAAATAACTTCAACATGAACAAAAAGGACATCCACTCAGAGACCCCATCTGAAAGCCACCAACTACAAAGACAACAGGTAGATAAATCCACAGAGATGCGAAGAAACCAACACAAAAAAGATGAAAACACCAAAAACCAGAACATCTCTCCTCCTCTAAGGAATCACAACTCCTCACCAGAAAGGCAACAAAGTGGATGGAGAATGAGTCTAATGAATTGACAGAAACAGGCTTCAGAAGCTGAGTATTAACAAACTTCTCTGACCTAAAAGAGCATGTTCTAACCCAATGCAAAGAAACTAAGAACCTTGAAAAAAGGTTTGACAAAATGCTAACGAGAATAAACAGCTTAGAGAAGAATATAAATGATTTGATGGAGCTGAAAAACACAACACGAGAACTTCGCAAAGCATACACAACTTTCAATAGATGAATCGACCAAGCAGAAGAAAGAATATCAGAGATTG